>APFE031496115.1:99667-178401 GCA_000404065.3 Pinus taeda
GGAATTCTTCCAAAGCTGGCAAGAAGCTGAAGTCTTCTGCTAGAGGAAGTGTCCCAGATTGCCAACTGAAGGCATGTTCACGGGCATCTTTGTTTCTGGCTACAACTCTGGAACTGGTGTGGCAGGTTGTGGCTCAAGCTCACTTGATGTGACTTTGAAGCTTGTAGATGACCTTCATTTCCCCCCCTGTCAGATACAAGGTGAGATGATGGAGAAAACTCAACTGCAAGATTGTTCAATACTCTGGAACAAGTTCTAACATGTGTTTGGAATATCTTCTTGGCTCTTGATGCCCATTGCTAAGAAGCGATCCATCCAAGATGAATCTTTGTTCTTGCAAGACGTTTGTTTCTGAAGCATCTGTGTGAAGAATGGGTGGTTTTATGACAGTGCTTACATGGATGAAGATCAAAACAATGATCTTTCAAATGGCCAACTCAGTCACAGTGTTGGCATTTCATGATCTATTGTTGTTGTTGTTGTTGTTGTGGAAGAGGGGTAGAATCTGGAACAACTGGCGGTGAACTGTCATGAATGAATCCAACACTCTGAAACTGAATGGGCTTGGAGTAGTCTGGAATATGAAAGGACAAGTCCTTCTCATATCCAAGACCGGTTTTGTGCTTGTTGTGGACAAGTTGTTCCCAAGGTCTGATGATGGGCTTGGGAAGTGCAAACTGAGTTTCTGCATTTGCATGTACAACTGCTGCTTTATTTGGTACTAAATCCGAACCAACTGTATCATTATTGACTTGCTTCTGATGGGTTGCAGTCTCAATGTTCTGAACATAAACATGTTCAGAATGACTCCTCTGTTTTAGTTATTCTTGCTGTAGCTAAGTTTTGAGCTACAAAAAATCAATTTTCTCTTGTGCATTTTGTAGACAGACCTGAATGTTTGTGAGAGAGACTTTGTTGACTTTTAATGTATCATGAGTAGTAAACAACATCAGAGTTTTGAGGAACTCTAATAATTCATTGATTCTGGCCATATTTCTTCAATGTCAGATTTACACCTTAAAAACTGATCACAACTACTACTCAATGCAGAAAAGTAATACCCAATAGCAATATCATTTATAAATGTGCAGCAAATGATCAGTGTACAACCAGCAAGCACCAATTACAATCCATATAAAAATAAGATGATGAAACTATGTTACTATTGAAGACCTTAAATTTGATGCTATGATGATATCACTGCACTTGAATGCTAAAACACTATATCAAAGGTGAAGTGATTGCTCTATCTATAGAGTTATAACTGTGAAACCTTGCTTATTGTACCAATACAACCTGATTATTCCTTAATTACTGTAACTAGGCATCATCAATATATATGTGGCATCTCTATTCTTGAGAAACCCTCACCTTTTCATGGCATCAATACACAAAACCTTCACCAATCTGTCCTCAATCCTCTTGTCTTATTGAAGGAGAAGGGAATTAAATATTTGAAAACAAAAACATACCTTGTTAGTTTTAAGAGCATTTGATTTGACCAACTTCCAGACAATATTCTTCTCTATATTGTCACTGTAATGAGTCAATTTTTGACTACTGCTTAAATGATAGTAGAGTTGGCCTTAACCAAGTTCGGCTTCATTTTGTTATGCACTGTAATAAGTATATATATAGATTTATTTTTTTTTAAAGAAGCAACCCTTCTGTCATACCTTATATTAGAAAACCCAACATTTATCAAGCACACTGAAACAGTCTACTGTTGGATGAAAAAGTGGGAAAAAGATACCTATGTTGACAAAAGGAGATTTGGACCAAGCTCTCCAATCAAATGTATAAACAATAGATTATATTGTAGAATGAGTAAACTATAACAAATGATTCTTGGGTCTCGATCTTAAACAGATACGGCTACCCATTGTCTCCCACGAAGGGTTATTTGGGTACGAAAAATTACTCAACTTCATCGAATACCTACTCACATCTCAGGCGCTCTTCAATGATAGTTGTAGCAAGGTTGGATCTTTGTCATTTCAGATTACATTCCTTCCAAATAGGCTGGCGCGCAGACAGGATAGACGAAGGGGCATTGAAACTTTTGGATGGCCTTCCATTGGAGAAACATTACAATTTCTACGATCCCAAAGGACGGATAATCCTCGTGTATTATTTCACATTCAAACGCTATTGTTGGGTTGGAACATCAGAAATGACCCACGCTCAGCAGGACAAGAAATGTGGTCCATATATCACTGATATCGACTTCCTTGTAGACAAAAATTACGCCCAACAAGCAGAAAATGACCCACATCCTCTATACGGTCATGGTGATTGAGCCTTGCAAGCCAAGAACTCGACCATTGCAAGTGTACATGCCCAACATCAAATCTGGAAATGACTGTGGCAGTCTAATGTCTTCAGCAGCAGAACACCACGAAGGCTAGACTTGAGGACCCTCAGGAAGAATTGCACCGGATAAAACACATTTATTTATTGCAGACGACTACGCCACCATGGATAATGAACGATGAACTCATCATCTCATTCTGGATGCAGATTCTACGGGTCTTTATGGAATAGAAAACTTGTTTTCTGCATGGAAACCCGAGCAACTGATAATAATAATAACCATTCGAAATCTCAGCACCAACTAACGGCTAGAGGACACAACGAAATTCTCTGCGAGTCTTTGAGAAACAGCAAAGTTTTGATTACGGTAACTAGATACTGTAAAACACATTTATTTATTGCAGACGACTGTGATAACTAGAGGAATAGTCACTCGTTTGAATCTCATAACGAACGAACTCTAGCGTTCAAACCAAGTGGCAAAGGAAATGCAAGTCCAGAACAGTGAAATGGGTCTCCTTTAAATCCTCCCTAAGATGTTCGTCTTCACGCCTATGGAACTGACCTGAACACGTTCGGTGCAAGACTTGAAAAGACAGCTTCTGCTCTAGTTAATTTTGATCTTGCATACAACGTGGATGGGAGAGAGTGTATGAAGCTTATGGAAATGCTCAAACAGATTTCATATGGTAGTGTATGAGGTGTGCTACAAATAGAGAGAGCAGCATATGGAGCGTTAGAGTTTCAGTCACTAGCAGTGGAGCATTACGGTTAAACAATGATAGAGTGACAGGTCTGAGTGATGGCAGGTTTGAGGGGCATTGTTATGCACAATTCGAGCATATATAATTAAGAAAATCTAGGCTTCGATCATGATTAAGACAATTCAAGTTGCCGAATTAGCTTAGCATTCATAATGGAAAATACAGAAGTCATATGAAATATAAGTTGCAGATCTAACAACTTTTAATTCGGTGAGGATGGGTAGCACTGACAAGCTTTGGGCACCCAGGCTCTAATTCAATTTATGTTCAGAGAGAAAACATTTAACAGTTGGACAGCAAATGTTTAACAGTTGGATAGCAGGCAGTCACCTTCTGGTAGACAGAGAGCAAACGTTTATGAACAGCAAACGTTTTATGGACAGACAGGATAGCTAGAGACCAAAAATAGAGACCTGCGGATTTCAGAGGTCAGGAATGTCAGGGATGGCAAAGCCAATGCGCCAGGAATTTTAACTCTCAACGTTTTTGCACGACCTTCAACACATAGCAGAGGTCATATTTATAACCACATTCCATAGTCCAAGGCATACACTGCATATTTAAATATGGACAAATGCATATTCCTTACACTATTTCAATTCTTTCCATACACCACATTGTGGTATTCATTCAACGCACCAAAAATTATACATATGCTAGAACAAATATATACAACGAATTCAACACTGGCGCATGAATTAATCAACCAGCAATATCACTGCACCGAGAGTTCATGACCCACATAACATTAATGGTCAATGCATAGGTCTGGTGAGAGAAACACAACAAAAGGCCACAAGTAAATAGTGACTCAAATATGAGCAGGGCCAGAATTCGCCCGCTCTGATACCATGTTAAACATACATGGACATCAAAGGAATATGAATGATAAAACATGAGAGTGTGATTTTTATTAACAAATGATATACATTTATAGTACATTATGTGACCGTTGGGTTTCACATCCCAAGGCATCTTGGACTCCTTTTGTCCATTCGGCTTCCACACTAACCCATTGAGGATTAGGTGTCCAACAATTTTGAACAATGCACTTTATTGGAAGGATCCCAGAGGCATTTTGCTGAATTGTTTGACCGAAGAGGAAGCACAGTAGGTCATGAGTGATTTTTATAAGGGAGACTGTGGAGGTCGTTTATTTTGGAAGATGAAGGGTAACAAAATTTTCAAAGCAAGGTAGTATTGACCTACTTTATTTGCTGATGTTTATAAACCTGTCACAAGCTGTCATGAATGCCAGATTTTTCATGGAAGGAGAAAGTTGCAGCCTCTACCTCTCAAGCCAGTCGAAGTTAGTGCATGATTTCAGCAATGGGCCCTAGATTTTATTGGAGAGATTCATCCCACATCTTTAGCTCAGCAGAAGTGGATCTTAATGACAACAGATTATTTCAAAAAGTGGATTTAGGCTATCCCCACTTGGCAGGCCATAGAGTCGGTAATAATTCAGTTTCTTGAAACAAATAGTTTGTCACGTTTTCGCTATCCTAACAGACTGATTACAAATAATGCAGCCGCTTTCAAGTCCAAAAAGATGATTGACTTTTGTAGAAAATACAAAATTACCTTGGGACATTCTACTGCATATTATTCGCAAGGTAACGGATTGCCTGAATCTTCAAACAAATCATTGGTCAACATCATTAAAAAGCTGTTGGAAACCAATAAGAAGAGCTGGCATAAGAAATTTGTTAATGCACCATGAGCAGATAGAGTAAGCCAAAAGAAGTCAATCAGCATGTCTCCTTTCGAGATTGTAAATGGTATTGACACAGTGTTCCCGACATCTCTTGCAGTCCCGGTTGTTAAACTTCTGCAAGAAGCTGATAGTGAGGAAGATCATTTTCAGCGAAGAGTAAGCCAAATGATCCATTTACAGTAGACGAGAGAGGAAGTTTTTTAGAATAGCTTCAAGCTCCAAGAGAGAATTAAAAAGATTTATGACGGAAGGCAAAGGCGGACAAATTTCAGATTCAAGACATATTGCTAAGGTGGGATGATAGAAACGAGGATAAAGGCAAGCATGGCAAGTTCGAGAACCTGTGGAAGGGACCATACAGAATTGCTGCATATAGAGGTAAAAATGCTTTTCTACTCAAAGAAATGAATGGGGAAGATTGTCCAGGAGGGTCGGTAAATGGTTGGCTTCTGAAATGGTACTATCTCTGAGAAGTTTTCTACTATCACATTTTGTCATTGTACATACCATTTTGGTTCTTTCATTCCAAAGTTTGCACTGCCGCCATTCATTTAGCTTGGGGCCTGAAGTGAAGGCTATAAAGTTGAATGTTTGGCTCCAGTCTTTGATTATTTAGTGTTAGTTGATTGAGTCTTAGTTGAGTTGATTTAGTTTTGAGTCTTAAGTCTCGAGTCAAGGTTTTTATTTTGGTGTTCCGAAGCTATTAACTCCATATTTCCCAATGGATGAAGGCACTTATCTGCTTTTCCAGAGATATATTGGTTCTTGGCACCTCCAAGGAGCTACCATCCCCATTGGATCCAATGTTAGTGTCAGTATCTTCATACTTCCATCAGTGATCAAATTGCTCTTTTTGCATGCATATTAGGTGTCCCATCCGAACAGCTGCATTCCATTAGGTCATGGATCCACTGATGGTAGTGGCTTCATGTCAATTTCCCTCATGCCATTCACCTGTTGACCTGTTCATACATTTTTTTGGTCATTTACTATCATCCTGTTTCATTCCATTTATAAAAATTCGTTTTAGGGTTTTAGTCTCACTAGGTCTAGAGTTTGTCATCATGTCCATCCAAAATTGAATAAAAAGTCAGCAGGCACATGAGGAGGATTAATAAGTCCATAGAATCATAATTTTACTGTTGATATGCTCAATAAATTTGTTTTACCTCAAAATTATGTTTTGAGGTGAAAATAGGGTTTTTTCCATTATTGTAAAACTTTCATGTAATTTCAATGTTTCTATATGTAATATGTATTCTAATAGTTGTTCCTGGTGACCTGGAAATAAAGCCAACTCCTGCCATGCAAAAAATCAATGTAAAAGTCCACCTGCAAAAAGGCAAAAGTCAGAAATAAACTGAAATAGGGCATTTGTGAAAAAGCTAGCAAAACATTAGAAAAGTGGGTTTGGTTAATGAAAATTAAAAGCAAGTGGATATAAAAGCCATTCCATGTGTTTGAGTCTTCATTGTTGCAAGTGAATGAGCTAAAGGCATAAAAATCATGTTTTTGAACAAAGAGGCAAAAACAGAGGAAAAATCCCAAAATTTTTCCAGCACTACGCACATGGGATTTGGCGTTGCGCAACTACCCAGTGTCGCAGACCTGGCGCAGGTTTTCCACTGTAAATTGGTCTGGCGTTGCGCATACAAAGTGTGTTGCGCACTAGAGAGGCAATGTTGCGCACCTGTCCATTGAGCATCAAAACGACTCCAGTCACCTTACTTTGCTTCAAATTCCTTAATTGACGTCTCATCAAGTAAGTAAAGCTTCTCATCTTGTTTAGCAAGGGGTTTTTTATCAGTTGTGGTGATTTTCATGTCTCAAAAACTAAACCCTAGCTATCCCCTAAAATTGTCTCATAGATTTGCAAAGGGTATTATTTTCGGCTGTTTCTATTCTCTTAGATTATTTTCCTACACCCTATTCCTTTAAACTATTTTCCCTAAATCCCTTTCCCTTTCCCAAACTCATCAACACTCACTCGCCAAACCCCACTCCCATTTACCAAACCCTAACCCTATACCCTATTCCCAAACCCTAACTCCCACTTCCTATTCCTTCACTACATCCATTTCATTATCAAAACCCTCATCTACATTCATAATACTAGTCATTTCCCTCATTCCCCAAAAGAAACCAACATTCACTTCCTATACACATTATTCACCTTCATATTTTAAAATCTCTTCATACTCATCAACTTTCACTTCAAATTCATAAGCATGGAGACAGATTCAGACTATGAGAGGGAAGAGGAAACTCTCAGTGATTCTTCCCAAGAAGCCCATGTACCAAGAAAGCCACATAAAGGAGGAAAGATCATCTGGGAGGAGCCCACCACTCTCATAGAATTACTTGCTTGTGTAACTTGCTTTAAACACCAGTCTTGTTATCAGTTTTGTGAAATGGTAGAGAGGGTGAAATATCATCATCAACTTGCTACATTGTTTGTTCTTCATCTTCCCAATGGCTAGGTGAACCTTGCTAGTATCTCTTTCACCTTGACACCTAAAACCATTGCAGCAGCAACAAGCATTCCAAATGTAGGTGAACAGTGGAATAAGGGGCAGCATGTGGGTAGAGAACATTATGAGCCTTACATTAAGGCTGGATATGGCAGGAAGATCAGTAGGGTTTTTCCTTTCAAATACTTGCAGAACATCTATGCTCTGCTCATGAAACTCATCATCAAGTATTTAACCTATGAAGGGATGTTTTCCTGCCTATATATATATCATGTCAGATTGTTGATGCATTTCACAAGAGTGAGGATGATGAGCCTCCCATACTTTATATGCAGGAATATTGAGAAGATGGCTCTCTATGTGCAAAGGAAACCTTTTCCTTAGTAGTTCAACAGCATTTACCACTTCTCACTGATTAAAATTGTTGTCTTTCATTAGCTAAGCTTGTTGAACATACCATGGGATACCTTCATTGCACATGAAATTTTCAAAGGCCCTCGAGTGATTCCATCAGTGCCTCAAGAGGGAGGAAGGCCTTCAAGACAGCCAAATGTTCATGAGACTGAAACTACAGGTGTACCAGTGTTTGTCACCTATGAGAAAGGCACCAGGAGGCTTTTTGCTACTGCCAGGCGAGTACTATCTCCCCTAGAGGTGGAAGGGGTCTTGTTTTATTCATCAGATCACAAGCAAATGCTATCTTCACCAGCGGTGAAAGGGGCTTTTCCTTCTTCTCCAGCTAAATAGGTATAGGGCAGAGATAAAGGAAAGCAATAGATGGAGGGCCCTACTAAAGGACAAGACAGGGATTTTGTCTTGGTTGAGGAGGATGACACCGATTTGGAAGACAAGCAAGCTATTATGGAGCTACAAATAATTAGAGAAAATAGGCAAGTGGCAAAGAGAAAAAAAATCAAAATGACGTCCCTTGAGCAAGAAATTGAGGCTAACTGGGAATTATGGCTAGATAGGGCAAACATTCACCTGGAGAAATTGCTTGAGAAAGCCAACAAAGAGACGAAAATGTTGTGCCATATGGCCTATCACTACCTAACCTGGAACAAAATTTGCAAAACAAGGGTGAAGAGGTTAAAGGCTAAGATAAAAGGAGCTTTGAGAAGCAAGAAAGAGCAAGATAAGCTCAAGATCTTGGCTGAAGCATCATTGGCCTAGAAAAGCACCTAAAAAGGATCACTCATGCCCAATTTCAAGAAATTTGGAGCATTTCTTGTCATTTTTGAAATTTTTGAAGTAAAAAACAGGTTTTTTTAGCAGGTGCGCAACGCCAGTTGGGGGCATCCATTTGCAAAAGGGTTTCCATTTTTGGAATCAGCATGAAAAAATATGCATGCTCAGAAATGGCTGAGAATTTTGGACAAGTTATGGGTCTCCAAAAGGGAAAAAGACACCCAAAAAATTCCCTCTCTACCACTTTTTTGCCACATAGGAAGCAGTCTTGGGAGATTCCA
Organism: Pinus taeda; assembly: GCA_000404065.3. Classification (NCBI taxonomy): domain Eukaryota; kingdom Viridiplantae; phylum Streptophyta; class Pinopsida; order Pinales; family Pinaceae; genus Pinus; species Pinus taeda. The sequence goes on from APFE031496115.1 coordinate 108,402, forward strand.
TTTTTGGAGGGCCAAATGGACTCTAAATCTAAAAATTCAAGTTGTTCCAGAAAGTAGACTCATCAATCTATCCAATGAGCTATTCTGCACCTGATTTGGACTTTGTAAAGCCTTCCAAAAGTGGCCTAGAAAAATCACTGCGCATAGGATCAGTGGTGTTGCGCATAGGAGGAATTTTGCCAGTTTTTCGTGATTTTCTGGAATTTCGCCCAGTTTGACTATTAGTTGAATTTTTCTCTTCTCCTTGGTAAATTTGTAATGGTAAATCATGTTAGATGATGTAAATTTTTTGAAAAATGACTTGAGGGGGTGGATACATCAGTTAGAGATAGTTTGAGGTTGAATGAATCAGTTTCCATAATTTTAGAGGTAAGTTGTTCCATTGCCCATTTTCTAGTTCCTAATTTAGATGTTGTTGAAATAGCTCCTTGACTCATGGATTCAACCCCTAATGGCTAGCATAGGTGGTTTGATGCCTATATCATGTACTTTCTTAGTCATTTGTAAAGGTTGGACTCTTGTGGATGTTTTGAGCTTCATTGTAAATCACTTCTTCAATTTGGCAAGGAAATGAACCAGGGTTTTGCAGCGTTTTGTGGGATTCTTGTTGTAATGTGTCTTGGCATTGTTTCTTCCTATGTTATTTAGTCTCTCTTATGTGTTTATGTTCCAACATCTATTTCTTTCTTCATACCTAAATGAATCAAGATAAATAGGTGGAATCCATTGATATTCAGTGCTCTGCCTTGAGGATACATTTAGTTTTTAATGTTTTCTACTATTTGAAGAGGAAAAATCCCAAAATTTTTCCAGCACTGCGCACCTGGCATAGGTTTTCTACTATAAATTGGTCTGGCGCTGCGCACACAAAATGCGCTACACACCTGAGAGGCAGCACTGTGCACTTGTCCATTGAGCATCAAAACGACTCTAGTCACCTTACTTTGCTTAAAATTCCCTAATTGACCTCTCATCAAGTAAGTAAAGCTTCTCATCTTGTTTAGCAAGGGGTTTTTTATCAATTGTGGTGATTTTCATGTCTCAAAAACTAAAACCTAGCTATCCTCCAAAATTGTCTCATAGATTTGCAAAGGGTATTGTTTTCGGTTGTTTCTATTCCCTTAGATTATTTTCCTACACCCTATTCCTTTAAACTATTTTCCCTTAATCTGTTTCCCTTACCCAAACTCATCAACTCTCACTCCCCAAACCCCACTCCCATTTACCAAACCCTAAACCTATACCCTATTCCCAAACCCTAACTCCCACTTCCTTTTCCTTCACTACATCCATTTCATTATCAAAACCCTCATCTACATTCATAATACTAGTCATTTCCCTCATTCCCCAAAAGAAACCAACATTCACTTCCTATACACATTATTCACCTTCATATTTTAAAATCTCTTCATACTCATTAGCTTTCACTTCAATTTCATAAGCATGGAGACAGATTCAAACTATGAGAGGGAAGAGGAAACTCTCAATGATTCTTCTTGAGAAGCCCATGTACCAAGAAAGCCACATAAAGGAGGAAAGATCATCTGGGAGGAGCCCACCACTCTCACAGAATTACTTGATTGCCCTCTTGTTGTAACTTGCTTTAAACACTAGTCTTGTTATCAGTTTTGTGAAATGGTAGAGAGGGTGAAATATCATCATGAGCTTGCTAGGTTGTTTGCTCTTCACCTTCACAATGGCCAGGTGAACCTTGTTGGTGTCTCTTTCACCTTAACACCTGAAACCATTGCAACAACAACAGGCATTCCTAATGTAGGTGAACAGTGGAATAAGGGGTAGCATGTGGGTAGAGAACATTATGAGCCTTACATTAAGGCTGGATATCACAGGCAGATCATCAGGGTTTTTCCTTTAAAATACTTGCAAAACATCTATGCTTGTCTCATGAAACTCATCATCAAGTATTTTACCTGTGAAGGGAGGTTTTCCCGCCTATATACATATCATGTCAGATTGTTGATGCATTTCACAAGAGTGAGGATGATGAACCTCCCATACTTTATATGCAGGAATATTGAGAAGATGGCTCTCTATGTGCAAAGGAGACCTTTTCCTCAGCAGTTCAACAACCTTTACCACTTCTCACTGATTAAAATTGTTGTCTTGCATCAACTAAGCTTGTTGAACATACCATGGGATACCTTCATTGCACATGAGATTTTCAAAGGCCCTCAGGTGATTCCATCAGTGCCTCAAGAGGGATGAGGGTCTTCAAGATAGCCAAATGTTCATGAGACTGAAACTATAGGTGTACCAGTGTTTGTCACCTATGAGAAAGGCACCATGAGGCTTTTTGTTGCTGCCAAACAAGTACTATCTCCACCAGAGGTGGAAGGGGTCTCATTTTCTTCACCGGATCATAGGCAAATGGTATCTTCACGGGGGGTGAAAGGGACTTTGCCTTCTTCTCCAGCTGAACAGGTACAAGGCAGAGGTAAAGGAAAGCAACAGATGCATGATATTTGTTCACCCAAAGAGACTTAAATGCCAGACAAAGGCGATGGAGTGAATTCCTAAGTGAATATGACTTTGGAATATCATACATTAAGGGAAAAGAAAATGTAGTAGTAGATGCTTTAAGCAGAAGACCTCGGATATTTTCTCTCATACCTATTAAAGTAGACTTAAGAAATTAATAATTAATTTTTAAAAAATATATATATAAGAAATTAATATAAAGGAGCTCTAAGTATAAAGTTATAATGCTATATTAAAAATATATATATAACAAAACAATGTGATATATTAAATCATAATGTTTATAATGTTTAATGTGATATATATTAAATCATAATGTGATATATACGATATAATATTTATATTAAAAGAATATTTTAATAAAAATAGAATATGATTTCTAAACATAAATCATATACATCCACAACATTAAAAGAGATAAGGGAGGAATACATAAGGGAGGAGCGTGTCATCAACAGGTTGAGCAGTGGGCTGCAGATGGAAGAGCAGCCACCGCCAAACAATAGAATAGAACCACAGGACAGGGATTTGGGAAAGGGGAGAAAAACAGAGGGAAGAAATGGGAAGGAGGAGGAACAACATGTACGGAAATAATCCATAGGAAGATCTTGAGTTGATCTGAGGTTCTGGGCATGGGGGAACAATCGGCTTCTATTAAAACGCTTACTGGATTGAGCAGCTAGGTTCTGCTTAGTTTGGTTGGGTGGATTTGGTCTTTTGGTAACTATAGCAGCACAACCAGAGGCATCTTTAAACACAGAGCACAGGTAGGTATCTCAGTAGTTTTGTTAGTTGATTTTTGTAATATTTTTAGGAAATTGTTTACCGATTCATGATATAAATTCCCTTACTATTTTTGCATTTGTTTCCGGTCTTTACATTTGGTATCAAAGCAGGGATTTTGTCTTGGTTGAGGAGGATGACACTGATTTGGGTTCTCAAAGCTTAAAACTCAAAGACATGATTATCAAAGAGAAGGAGGCTAAAATACAAGTCTTATCTCTTGATCTTGAGAGAGCCAAATGGATTATCAATTTTCTTGAGCAATAGAACAAGCAATTGGAAGACAAGCAAGCTATTATAGAGCTGCAAACAATTAGAGAAAATAGGCAAGTGGCAAAGAGAAGAAAAATCAAAATGACATCGCTTGAGCAAGAAATTGAGGCTAACCGGGAATCATGACTAGAGAGGGAAAACATTCACCCAAAGAAATTGCTTGAGAAAGCCAACAAAGAGAAAAAATGTTGCGCCATATGGCCTATCACTACCTAACCTAGAACAAAACATACAAAACAAGGGTGAAGAGGTTAAAGGCTAAGCTAAAAGGATCTTTGAGAAGCAAAAAAGAGAAAGATAAGCTCAAGATCTTGGTTGAAGCATCATTGGCCTAGAAAAGCACCTAAAAAGGATCACTCATGCCCAATTTCAAGAAATTTGGAGCATTTTTTGTCATTTTTGAAATTTTTGAAGAAAAAACAGGTTTTTTCGGTGGCGCTGCGCTTTTGTTGGGGGCATCCATTTGTAAAAAGGTTTGCATTTTTAGAATCAACATGAAAAAATATGCATGCTCAGAAATGGCTGAGCATTTTGGACAAGTTCTGGGTCTCCAAAAGGGCATAAAACAGCCAAAAAGTGCCCTCTTTGCCACTTTTTTGCCACATAGGAAGCAATCTTGGGAGATTCCATTTTTGGAGGGCGAAATGGACTCCAAATCTAAAAATTCAAGTTGTTCCAGAAATTAGACTCATCAATATTTCTAATGTGCTATTCTACACTTGATTTGGACTTTGGGAAGCCTTCCAAAAGTGGCCTAGAAAAAGGGTTGTGCATAGGAGGAATTTTGCAAGTTTTGCCCGATTTTCCAAAATTTCACCCAGTTTGACTATCAGTTGAATTTTTCTCTTCTCCTTGGTAAATTTGTAATGGTAAATCATGTAAGGTGATGTAAATTTGATGAAAAATGACTTGAGGGGATAGATACATCAGTTAGAGGTAGTTTGAGGTTAAATGAATCAGTTTCCATAATTTTAGAGGCAAGTTGTTCCACTACCTATTTTCTAGTTCCTAGTTTAGATGTTGTTGAAACAACTCCTTGAATCATGGATTCAACCCTTGATGGCTAGCATAGGTGATTTGATGCCTATATCATGTACTTTCTTAGCCATTTGTAAAGGTTGGACTCTTGTGGATGTTTTGAGCTTCATTATAAATCACTTCTGCAGTTTGGCAAGGAAATGAACCAGGGTTTTGCAACATTTTGTGGGATTCTTGTGATAATGTGTCTTGGCATTGTTTCTTCCTCTGTTATTTAGTCTCTCTTATGTGTTTATGTTCTAGCATCTATTTCTTTCTTCATAACTAAATGAATCAAGATAAATAGGTGGAATACATTGATATTCAGTGCTCTGCCTTAAGGATACATTTAGTTTTTAATGTTTTCTGTTGTTTCAAGAGGACTCGTTCACCTTGCATGCCCTCTCTAGCTCCTCACTGGTCTTATACTTACCATCATATCCAATTCAAAGTGCCAAAACACCTACCTACCTCGCCCCCACAGAAACTCCTGCAAATCTGAGGTGATTTCCCAAACCCAAAGTTGCCTTCCTCATTTGATACAGCAACCAACCATCAAAATCATACAATACTCAGGCAAGAAAATTCTTTGAGTCCAAGGTCAGTTTTCAGATCTCATTCATGCCCAGTTGTATTCCAATATCTTGAAAATCTCCCGTTTGATGAACACTTTGATCTATCATTGTTTGAAACTAAATCTGAAAGTGCAGTAGGTAATACTATTTTAAATCTGCAGTTTTTCCAATACCTTGAAACTGAAAGAGTGAATAGATCAATTAATTCTTATATTTTTAATCTTCAAACCTCTATTGTGCACCAATATTCCTGAGTTCCTAGAATCTGCATCTGCTACTCTTGGTTCATCTGTTGTCTTGTCTAGTTCTAAAGTTCATTCTCAACCGCAGTTTATTCCCACCCTTCCCGTGCAACCTACCATATTTGATCACAGATCTGTTGTCTCGTCTCCCCCTTCAACACCTCAAACATCTATCATTTCTTCACCTCCTTCGACACCTCATACACCCATCACATCGACCGCCAGTGTTGTTATAAATCCTCCTTCTTCTCCAAGGCCAATTTCTAATCCACCTCGAGCAATGGCTACAAGATATGCACCTCTCGTTTTGCCACAGAACTTGGATGCTATGCCTACTGATTACCAAAGTAAAATACCATTGTTTGATGCTACCCAAGGTATGACAGTGCAGCAGCATGTTGACCGGATGAAAAACTTCTTTGATCTTCATGAGATAGATGAAGAGAATGTGACCATGCGATTATTTGTGCAAAGTTTTGGAGGCAAGGTGCGAAAGTGGTTCAGAGAACTGTACGTTAGGACTATCAATACATTTCCGGTTCTTCATAGACAATTTCTAGATTGTTGGGAGGTAAAGAAAAATCCACTCCAAATTCTTTTCGAATATGAAAATATAAAGAGGAATGTTGGTGAAAGTGTTCAAGATTACTGTGTAAGATTCAATATTGTCTATAATGCTATTCCAACTGATATCAAGCCACCGATGGGGCTGGCTTTGATAAAATTCCCCGATGGTTTTGATCCCGACATGGCATACCAATTGAGAGAAAGAGATCCTGCTCCATTGGAGGATACGCAGAAAATTGCAGTGAGTGTGGAGGCAAATCTGCTAGCTAAGAAAGCTAGGACAAAGACCGAGAAGAAGGTGGCCATAAATGAAGAAGCTTCTTCCTCAGATCATTTGCTTTGTAAAATTGAGAAAATGTTTGATAGATTGACCACTACAGATAAGTCTGAGACACCAATTAGAAATCCAAATTTCTGTGGTCATAAGTAACCACAGTTCAGGATTAGATAGCGAGAGCAAGGAGTGCAAGCTCAAACAACATAGTAGCAAGTCAAAACACCTCTACAATAGAACTATGTGCATGGCCTGGAGTCAAAAGATGATAAGAATCCAATAGGAGATTAGAATCACTTTTTTACAGCAAGTGGTTTGCCTATTTATATCACGGAAGATGAGGAATATTTAGAAAGCCCGACTGTACAAAAAGATGAGAATTTTATACTAGCCAATGAAATAGTTTTGGAGGAAGAATCAGATGAAAATTAGAGGGGATATATGAATGCACTGATAGCACAGCAAAGGCAGTATTCACTCAAGAGTAGGGATGTACCAATCAATCCAATTCAAAAGTGGAAAGAAGTAGCACAACCAAATAATGATTCTCCAAATGTTAAGAAAAAAGGAATGGAGCCAATAGATCCTACTTCTAACAAAGTAAAATCTGCAAATGAGAAGTCAAATCAGCCAAGTGCAGCAAAGGAAAAGTCTGAAAAGAAGTATTCTCCGATCAAAGAGGTAGATAAAACTACAACCTTTTGCCTAGAGAATGAGATTGCTAAGTTAAAAGTGTCAATACCTCTGACTAAATTAATGAAGAATAGCAGTTATAAGAGTCAAGTGTCAAAGATTTTGAATGTAGATCCCCTTTCTGATATGGTTAATGTGGAAGATGACCAACCCGAGCTTATTTTTGGTCCGACATTAGAAGGCCAATCTGAGGATAGTGAAGTAGCCCCATTTTACATTAGCCTTAGATTGCATGATTATGTCTTGCACAACGCCATATTTGATTCAGGAGCATCTCACAACCTGATGCCAAAGGCAATTATGGAAAAATTGGGTTTGGACATCACTCGCAAGTATCATGATCTTTATTCCTTTGATTCTGGTAGGGTCAGATGTATTGGTCTCATTAAGGATTTGGTTGACTTTAGATCAGATTCCAGCAAAGAATTTTCTCATGGATGTAGTTTTGGCCGATATTCCCCCTAGATTTGGCATGCTTTTATCTAGGTCATGGGGCGCAAAACTCAAAGGGACATTGCAGTTAGATTTCTCCTATGCCACTGTTTCTGTGTTTGGTCAGCTGAGAAAATTATATAGGGAGAAGAAGATGAAGTATATGATCACAAGCAAGGAGAAACATTTGAATCATCCAATTAACTATGTACATATAGATCTAGAATCTTTTGTTCTTTATTTTGACAGTGGCTTTAATGAAGTAAATAGTCAACTAGTTGAAGTGGAAGATATTCCAGAGATAACAGAAAATTTCAGGGCAGTACTTGATCAAGAGAGACAGAGGCTTGAAAGTACCTCTGAACAGTCTACATTCTGCCAGCAGTAGAAAATGGATGGACATCAACCAAAGGTAGAAGAGCAAGCAGAATTCCAGCACTTGGAGGAAGAAGCCGGTTTATGGAGTATGGATTTTGATGGAGCAGTAGGTAAGGATGGTGCAGGAATTGGGATTTGGATACGCAACCCTATTTTCCTAGCAAATAAAGTCCCAAGTAATGTAAGAGTTTTTTCATATAAATTGGCTTTCGATTGTTCTAACAATGAAGCCGAGTATGAGGCACTAATTGCAGGGTTGAAGACACTCAAGAAGTTGAATGCAAAGAGAATTTCAGTTCATGGAGAGTCTGAATTAGTAATCAAACAAGTCAAGGGTGAATACCAAGCCAAACATCCGCGAATGAGGGCTTACCGTAATGCAATTTTAGATATTTTGAGGTTGTTTCCAGATTATACCTTGACATGTGTTCCTCGTACACAAAATTTTATTGCAGATTCTCTTGCTACAGCTCCAAGTAACTTAAAGATCCCAATGAATTCAAACAATAAGTTTGAAATTCATGTGAAGCATCGCCTAGTTGTCCCTGATAATTGAAGATATTTGCAGGTGTTTTAGGAATACAAAGAGATTGAAGATTTTTTACAAAATGAAGGCAAATATAAAGACATTTCTATAGATGGTGAGCAAGATGATGGTGAACCAGAAATAAAGGAAAATCAGATGGAAGTCTTACAGTTGAAAGATAATGTCATCCCTAAAGGCCTTATACCTTTAGAGGATTTATTTGATTAAGATGATGTAGCCCGCAAGCCAAGCTTAGTGCCGACTGAGAAGGGTGTTAAAGATGTAAATATCGAAACAGTAGAAAATCTAAAGATGGTGAAGTTGTCAAAGGAATTACCTCCTCAGGTAAAAGCTAAACACATCAGTTTATTGTCTTCATTCTTTGATGTATTTGCATGGGACTATACAGATTTAAAGGAGTATGATAAAAGTATAATTCAGCATATCATTCCAATTAAGGCAAATCAAAAGCCATTTCGTCAAAAGCTGAGAAGGATAAATCCAAATTTGCTGCCATCAATAGAAAAAGAGGTGAATCGGTTGTACAAGGCGGGTATAATCGTTCCAATCAGATTTTCAGATTGGATCCCCAATTTGGTCCCCGTGAGGAAGAAGAGATTGTGCATAGATTTCAGAAATTTGAATAAAGTGTCATTGAAAGATAACTATTGGTTGCCAAAAATGGACCATATACTCCAAAGAGTAGTTGGAGCATCTCGTATATCGCTGCTCGATGCATATTCTGGCTACAATCAAATGTTGGTTCAAGAAGATGACAGGGACAAGACAACATTCACCACTCCTTGGGGGACATTCCACTATGGCAAGATGTCATTCGGTTTAAAGAATGCTGGAGCAACATTCCAGCGTGCCATGGACATTGCCTTCGCATATGAAAAAGATGGATTTTTAGTAGTGTATCTTAATGATTTGACTGTCTCTTCAAATTCAAATGAGGAGCATCTTTACCATCTGAAATTGTTTTTCAGCATTGCAGAAAATATGGAATATCACTCAATCCCAAAAAGAGCTTGTTTTCCATGGATGAGGGGAAGCTTCTTGGTCACATAATATCAAAAGAAGGAATCCGCATCGATCCTGCTAGAGTGGAAGCTATACAGAAGATAGATTTTCCTCGTAATAAGAACTAGATCCAAGCATTTAATGGTAAGATGAACTTCTTACATAATTTTGTGCCTAATCTAGCTGAACCCTTGAGGGAAATTACAAATATGTTGAAGAAGGATAGTGTGGTCAAGTGGACCGAAGAAGCTATGAAGTCTTTTAACCTGGTAAAGTTGGCTCTTTCTTCAGCCCCGATTTTGATTAGTCTAGATTATTCACGGGATTTAATAATATTTTCATTCGCTTTTGAACATACTATGGCAGCAGTTCTAATGCAGAAAAGACATCAGCTAGAAAAGCCAATTGCCTTTTTCAGCAGGACAGTAAGAGATGCAGCCTTGAAATATAACATTATTGAGAAGCAAGCTCTCACCTTTGTGAGAGCTTTGAAATATTTCTGGGTATATATTCTGCACTCTCATATTCTTGCTGATGTCCCTAACACAGCAGTCAAAGATGTTTTGGTATAGACAAATACGGAAGGTAGGCGAGGCAAATGGATCACAACATTGCAAGAAGATGACTTGGAGATAAAGCCAACAAAGCTTATCAAGGGGCAGGGTCTAGCAAAGTTGATGGTGGAGTCTAATTTACATGCATTGGACATAAACCTGATTGTAGCCATGTCTGAAGAAGATGAAGATAGTTTGTTGATTCAGGTATCTAAAATTTTTCTCCATTCTCCTTGGTATTCAGATATTGTATATGTGCTTCAGCACCTTTCACTGCCACCGGGGATGGCTAAACATAAAGGTAGAACTCTGAAACTAAAGGCTGCTAGATTTTGTATTTTGAACAATGCACTTTATTGGAAGGATCCCAGAGGCATTTTGCTGAATTGTTTGACCGAAGAGGAAGCATAACAGGTCATGAGTGATTTTCATAAGGGAGACTGTGGAGGTCATTTATTTTGGAAGATGACGGCTAACAAAATTTTAAGAGCAGGGTACTATTGGCCTACATTCTTTGCTGATGTTTATAAAACTATCACAAGCTGTCATGAAAGCCAGATTTTTCAGGGAAGGAGAAAGTTGTAGCCTCTACCTCTCAAGCCAATCGAAGATAGTGCACCATTTCAACAATGGGGCCTAGATTTTATTGGAGAGATTCATCCCACATCTTCAGCTTAGCACAAGTGGATTTTAACAGCAACAGATTATTTCACAAAGTGGATTGATGCGATCCCCACTTGGCAGGCCACATACTCGATAATAATTCACTTTCTTAAAACAAATATTTTGTCACGTTTTGGCTATCCTAACAAACTAATTACAGATAACGCAGCCGCTTTCAAGTCCAAAAAGATGATTGACTTTTGCAGCAAATACAAAATTACCTTGGGACATTCTACTGCATATTATCTGCAAGGTGACGGATTGGCTGAATCTTCAAACAAATCATTGGTCAACATCATTAAAAAGCTGTTGGAAACCAATAAGAAGAGTTGGAATAAGAATTTGGTTAATGCACTATGGGCAGATAGATTAAGTGAAAAGAAGTCAATCGGCATGTCTCTGTTCAAGATTGTATATGGTATTGACATGGTGTTCCCGACCACATCTCTTGCAGTCTCGATTTTTTAACTTCTGTAGGAAGCTGGCAGCAAGGAAGATCATTTTCAGTGTAGAATAAGCCAAATGATCCATTTACAGTAGACGAGAGAGGAAGTTTTTTAGAATACCTTCAGGCTGTAAGAGAGAATTAAAAATATTTATGATCGGAAGGCAAAGGTCGACAAATTTCAGATTGAAGACATAGTGCTAAGGTGGGATGCTAGAAACGAGGATAAAGGAAAGCACAACAAGTTCATGAACCTGTGGAAGGGACCATACAAAATTGCTGCATATGGAGGTCAAAATGCTTTTCTACTCAAAGAAATGAACGGGGAAGATTGTCTAGGAGGGTCGGTAAATGGTTGGCTTCTGAAACGGTAATATCTCTGAGAAGTTTTCTACTATCACATTTTATCATTGTACATACCATTTTAGTTCTTTCATTGCAAAGTTTGCACTTCCACCATTCATTTACCTTGGGGCCCGAAGTGAAGGCTATAAAGCTAAATGTTTGGCTTCAGTCTTTGATTATTTAGTGTCAGTGGTTTGAGTCTTAGTTGAGTTGATTTAGTTTTGAGTCTTAAGTCTTGAGTCAAGGTTTTTGTTTTGGTGTTGCGAAGCTATTGACTCCATATTGCCCAATGGATGAAGGCACTTATCTGTTTTTCCAGAGATCTATGGTTCTTGGCACCTCCCAGGAGATACCATCCCCATTGGAGCCAATGTTAGTGTCAGTATCTTCACGCTTCCATCAGTGTTGCTCTTTTTGCATGCATATTAGGTGTCCCATCCGATCAGTTGCATTCCATTAGGTCATGGATCAACTGATGGTAGTGGCTTCATGTGAATTTACCTCATGCCATTCACATGCTTACTTGTTCATAAATTTTTTTGGTCATTTATTATCATCCTGTTTCATTCCATTTATAAAAATCAGTTTTAGGGTTTTAGTCTCACTAGGTCTAGGGTTTGTCATCATGGTCATCCAAAATTGAATAAAAATTCTGCAGGCACATGAGGAGGATTCATAAGTTCATAGAATCATAATTTTACTGTTGATATGCTCAATAAATTTGTTTTACCTCAAAACTCTGTTTTGAGGAGAAAACAGGGTTTTTCCCATTATTGTAAAACTTTCATGTAATTTCAATGTTTCTATATGTAATATGTATTCCAATAGCTATCCTTGGTGACCAGGAAATAAAGCCAACTCCTGCCATGCAAAAAATCAATGTAAAAGTCCACCTGCAAAAAGGTAAAATTCAGAAATAAAGTGAAACAGGGCATTTGTGAAAAAGCTAGCAAAACATTAGAAAAGTGGGTTTGGTTAATGAAAAACTAAAAGCAAGGGGATATAAAATCCAATCCATGTGTTTGAGTCTTCATTGTTGCAAGTGAATGAGCTAAAGGCATCAAAATCATGTTTTGAAGAAAGAGTCAAAAACAGAGGAAAAATCCCAAAATTTTGTTGCCTTTGCGCACCTGGCACATGTTTTCCACTGTAAATTGGTTTGACGCTGCGCATAGAAAGTGCGTTGCGCACATAAGAGGCAGCGTGCACACCTGTCCATTGAGCATCAAAACGACTCCAGTCACCTTACTTTGCTTCAAATTCCTTAATTGACCTCTCATCAAGTAAGTAAAGCTTCTCATCTTGTTTAGCAAGGGGTCTTTTATCAGTTGCGGTGATTTTCATATCTCAAAAAGTAAACCCTAGCTATCCTCCAAAATTGTCTCATAGATTTGCAAAGGGTATTGTTTTTGGTTGTCTCTATTCCCTTAGATTATTTTCCTACACCCTATTCCTTTAAACTATTTTCCCTAAATCCCTTTCCCTTTCCCAAACTCATCAACACTCACTCCCCAAACCCCACTCCCATTTACCAAACCCTAATCCTATACCCTAACCCTATAACCTATTCCCAAACCCTAACTCCCACTTCCTATTCCTTCACTACATCCATTTCATTATCAAAACCCTCATCTACATTCAAACCAAAATTCACTTCCTATACACATTATTCACCTTCATATTTTAAAATCTCTTCATACTCATCAGCTTTCACTTCAAATTCATAAGCATGGAGATAGATTCAGACTATGAGAGGGAAGAGGAAACTCTCAGTGATTCTTCCCAAGAAGCCCATGTACTAGGAAAGCCACATAAAGGAGGAAAGATCATCCGGGAGGAGCCCACCACTCTCACAGAATTACTTTCTTTCCCTCTTGCTATAACTTGCTTTAAACACCAGTCTTGTTATCAGTTTTGTGAAATGGTAGAGAGGGTGAAATATCATCATGAGCTTGCTAGGTTGTTTGTTCTTCATCTTCACAATGGCCAGGTGAAGCTTGCTCGTGTCTCTTTCGCCTTGACACCTGAAACCATTGCAGCAGCAACAGGCATTCCTAATGTAGGTGAACAGTGGAATAAGGGACAACATGTGGACAGAGAACATTATGAGCCTTACATTAAGGCTGGATATCACAGGCAGATCAGCAGGGTTTTTCCTTTCAAATACTTGTAGAACATATATGCTCTTCTCATGAAACTCATCATCAAGTATTTTACCTGTGAAGGCAGGTTTTCCCACCTATATACATATCATGTCATAGTGTTGATGCATTTCACAAGAGTGAGGATGATGAACCTCCCATATTTTATATGCAGAAATATTGAGAAGATGGCTCTCTATATGCAAAGGAAACCTTTTCCTCAGCAGTTAAACAACATTTACCACTTCTCACTAATTAAAATTGTTGTCTTGCATCAGCTAAGCTTGTTGAACATACCATGGGATACCTTCATTGCACATGAGATTTTCAAAGGCCCTTAGGTGATTCCATCAGTGCCTCAAGAGGGAGGAGGGCCTTCAAGACAGCCAGATGTTCATGAGATCGAAACTACATGTGTACCAGTGTTTGTCACCTATGAGAAAGGCACCAAGAGGCTTTTTGTTGCTGCCAGGGGAGTACTATCTCCACAAAAGGTGGAAGGGGTCTTGTTTTCTTCACCAGATCACAGGAAGATGTTATCTTCACTGCGGGTGAAATGGGCTTTGCCTTCTTCTCCAGATGAATAGTTATAGGGAAGAGATAAAGTAAAGCAAAAAATGTATGAGGATGGCCCTACTAAAGGACAAGATAGGGATTTTGTCTTGGTTGAGGAGGATGACACTGATTTCGGTTCTCAAAGCTCAAAACTCAAAGACATGATTATCAAAGAGAAGGAGGCTGATATACAAGTCTTATCTCTTGATCTTGAGAGAGAAAAATGGATTATCAATTTTCTTGAGCAAGAGAACAAGCAACTGGAACACAAGTAAGCTATTATGGAGCTACAAACAATTAGAGAAAATAGGCAAGTGGCAAAGAGAAGAAAAATCAAAATGACATCCCTTGAGCAATAAATTGAGGCTAACCGGGAATCATGTCTAGAGAGGGCAAACATTCACATGGAGAAATTGCTTGAGAAAGCCAAAAAAGAGACAAAAATGTTGTGCCATATGGCCTATCACTACCTAACTTGGAACAAAATTTGCAAAACAAGGGTGAAGAGGTTAAAGGCTAAGCTAAAAAGAGCTTTTAGAAGCAAAAAAGAGCAAGATAAGCTCAAGATCTTGGTGGAAGCATCATTGGCCCAAAAAAGCACCTAAAAAGGATCACTCATGCCCAATTTCAAGAAATTTGGATCATCTATTGTCATTTTTTAAAATTTTGAAGTAAAAAACAAGGTTTTTCACCAGGTGCGCAGTGCCACTGGCGCTGCGCTTTTGTTGGGGGCATCCATTTGCAAAAAGGTTTGCATTTTTGGAATTAGCATGAAAAAATATGCATGCTCAGAAATGGCTGAGAATTTTGGACAAGTTTTGGATCTCCAAAAGGGCAAAAAACACCCAAAAAGTTCCCTCTCTGCCACTTTTTTGCCACACAAGAAGTGGTATTGGGAGATTCCATTTTTGGAGGGGCAAATAGACTCCAAATATCAAAATTCAAGTTGTTCCGGAAAGTAGACTCATCAATCTTTCCAATGAGCTATTTGGCACCTGATATGGACTTCGGGAAGCCTTCCAAAAGTGGCCTAGAAAAAACGTTATGCATAGGATCAGTGGCGCTGTGCATAGGAGGAATTTTGCTTGTTTTGCCTGATTTTCCAGAATTTCGCCCAGTTTGACTATCAGTTGAATCTTTCTCTTCTCCTTGGTAAATTTGTAATGGTAAATCATGTAAGATGATGTAAATTTTATGAAAAATGACTTGAGGAGGTGGATACATCAGTGAAAGGTAGTTTGAGGTTGAATGAATTAGTTTCCATAATTTTAGAGGCAAGCTGTTCCATTGCCTATTTTCTAGTTCCTAGTTTAGATGTTGTTGAAACAGCTCCTTGACTCATGGATTCGACCCCTGATGGCTAGAAAAAGTGGTTTGATGCCTATATCATGTACTTTCTTAATCATTTGTAAAGGTTGGACTCTTGTGGATGTTTTGAGCTTCATTGTAAATCACTTCTGCAGTTTGGCAAGGAAATGAACCAAGGTTTTGAAGCATTTTGTGGCATTCTTGTAGTAATGTATCTTGGAATTATTTCTTCCTCTATTATTTAGTCTCTCTTATGTGTTTATGTTCAAGCATCTATTTCTTTCTTCATAACTAAATGTATCAAGATAAATAGGAGGAATCCATTGATATTCAGTGCTCTGCATTGAGGATACATTTAGTTTTTAATGTTTTCTACTATTTGAAGAGGACTCATGAACCTTGCATGCCCTCTCCAACTCCTCACTGGTCTTGGAATTACCATCATATCCAATTCAAAGTGCCAAAACACCTACCTACCTCGCCCCATAGAGACTCCTGCAAATATGAGTTGATTTCCCAGACCCAAAGCTGCCTTCCTCATTTGATCCAGCAACCAACCATCAAAATCAAACAAAATCTTTAGACATAATATACCTAGCCTAAAATCAGCATTTATTTTCGGTCATCTCAAGCCCTAGTTTCCATATTCTAATTGAGATTGACAAGGAGAGAGCCCTCTCCCGACCTGGTATGGCTAGCTACCAGGTTAAGCATGGTTTGATGTTACCCTAGACCTGCCTTTCTTTAGCCTGAGGTAGATTTAGGCACTAACATAGTGGCAACCATACTAGGGAAGAACTGAAAAATATAACCCAGTACTTGTAAAACAATTCTAGACCTTTGGATGATAGGTTTAGAATTCAGTAGCCTGACAAAATTGTAATGTTTCATTTGAATTTTGTGAATCATTCAACACACTGGCCTCCAGAAGATACACCAGGGCCAATCCTGATCTTGATCCTCCTCCCCTATTTGAAAACCCAAATCTCATTCCAAGAATACTTAGGCAAGAAAGTTCTTTGAGTCCAAGACCAATTTTAAGATCTCATTCATGCCCAATTGTATTCCAACATCCTTAAGATCTCCCGTTTGATGAACACTTTGATCTATCATTGTTTGAAACTAAATCTGAAAGTGCAGTTGGTGATACTGTTTTAAATACGCAGTTTGTCCAATACCTTGAAATTGAAAGAACAAATAGATCAATTAATGCTTATATTTTGAACCTTCAAACCTCTATTGTGGCTACCAATATTCCCGAGTTCTTAGAATCTACATATGCTACTCTTGGTTCATCTGTTGTCTTGTCTAGTTCTGAAGTTCATTCTCAACCGCAGTTTATTCCCACCCTTCTCGTGCCACTTACCATATCTGATCAGATATCTGTTGTCTCTTCGCCCCCTTCAACACCTTAAACATCTATCATTTCTTCACCTCCTTCGACACCTCATACACCCATCACATTGACTACCAGTGTGGTTATAAATCCTCCTGCTTCTCCAAGGCCAGTTTCCAATCCACCTCGAGCAATGGCTTCCAGATATGCACCTCTTGTATTGCCACTGAACTTGGATGCTATGCCTGCTAATTACCAAAGTAAAATACAATTGTTTGATGCTACCCAAGGTATCACAGCACAGCAGCATGTTGACCGGATGAACGACTTCTTTGATCTTCATGAGATAGATGAAGAGAATGTGACCATGTGACTATTTGTGCAAAGTTTTGGAGGCAAGGTGCGAAAGTGGTTCAGAGCACTGCCCGCCGGGACTATCAATACATTGTTGGTTCTTCATAGACAATATCTGGATCATTGGGAGGTAAAGAAAAATCCACTCCAAATTCTTTCCGAATATGAAAACATAAAGAGGAATGTTGGTGAAAGTGTTTAGGATTACTGTGTAAGATTCAATACTGTCTATAATGCTATTCCAGGTGATATCAAGCCACCAATGGGGCTGGCTTTGATAAAATTCCTCAATGGTTTTGATCCCGACATGGCATACCAATTGAGAGAAAGAGATCTTGCTACATTGGAGGATATGCAGAAAATTGCAGTGAGTGTGGAGGCAAATTTTCTAGCTAAGAGAGCTAGGACAAAGACCGAGAAGAAGGTGACCATAAAGGAAGAAGCTTCTTCCTCAGATCATTTTCTTCATAAAATTGAAAAAATGTTTGATAGCTTGACCATTGCAGATAAGTCTGAGACACCAATCATAAATCCAAATTTCTGTGGTCAACAGCAGCCACAGTTCAGGATTAAATAGCGAGAGCAAAGAGCGCAAGATCAATCAGCACAACAGCAAGTCAAAACACCTCTACAGCAGAACTATGTGCATGGCCCGAAGTCTAAAGATGATGATAATCCAATAGGAGAGGAGAATCACTTTTTTACAGCAGATGGTTTGCCTATTTATATCACGGAAGATGAGGAATATTCAGAAATCCTGATTGTACAAAAAGGTGAGAATTTTATACTAGCCAATGAAACGTTTTGGAGGAAGAATCAGATGAATATCAGAGGGGATATATGAATGCATTGACAGTGCAACAAAGACAATATTCACTCAGGAGCAAGGATGTACCAATCAATCCAATTCAAAGGCGGAAAGAAGCAGCACAACCAAAGAATGATTCTCCAAATGTTCAGAAAAAAGGAAAGGAACCAGCAAATAGTACTTCCAGCAAAGTACAATCTGCAAAAGAGAAGTCAAATCAGCCAAGTGCAGCAAAGGAAAAGTCAGAAAAGAAGGATTCTCCGGTCAAAGAGGTAGATAAAACTACAACCTTTAGCTTAGAGAATGAGATTTCTAAGTTAAAAGTGTCGATGCCTCTGACTGAATTAATGAAGAATAGCAGTTATAAGAGTCAAGTGTCAAAGATTTTGAATGTAGATCCCCTGTCTGATATGGTTAATGTGGAAGATGACCAACTCGAGGTTATTTTTGGTAAGAAATTAGAAGGCCAATCTGAGGATAGTGAAGTAGCCCCGTTTTACATCAGCCTTAGATTGCATGATTATGTCTTGCACAAAGCCATGCTTGATTCTGGAGCATCTCACAACCTGATGCCAAACACAATTATGGAAAAATTGGGTTTGGACATCACTCGCAAGTATCATGATCTTTATTCCTTTGATTCAAGCAGGGTTAGATGTATTGGTCTCATTAATGATTTGGTTGCGACTTTAGATTAGATTCCAACAAATAATGTTCTCATCGATGTAGTTGTAGCCGATATTCCCCCTAGACTTGGCATGCTTTTATCTAGGCCATGGGGTGAAAAACTCAAAGGGACATTGCAGTTAGATTTCTCCTATGCCATTATTCCCATGTTTGGTCAGCTGAGAAAATTATATAGGGAGAAGATAATGAAGTATATGATCACAAGCAAGGAGAATCCTTTAAATCATCCAATTAACTATTTACATACAAATGTAGAATCTTTTGTTCTTTATTCTAATAGTGGCTTTAATGATGTAAATAGTCAAATAGTTGAAGTGGAAGATATTCCAGAGATAACAGAAAATTTCAGGGCAGTACTTGATCAAGAGAGACAAACGATTGAAAGTACCGCTGAACAGTCTACATTTTGCTAGCAGTAGAAAATTGATGGACAACAGCCAAAGGTAGAAGAGCAGGCAGAATTCCAAAGCTTGGAGGAAGAAGCCGGTTTATGGAGTATGGATTTTGATGGAGCAGTAGGTAAGGATGGTGCAGGAATTGGGATTTGGATACGCAACCCTGTTTCCTACCAAATAAAGTCGCATGTAATGTAAAAGTTTGTTCATATAAATTGGCTTTCAATTGTTCTAACAATGAAGCTAAGTATTAGGCACTAATTGTAGGGTTGAAGATACTCAAGAAGTTGAATGCAAAGAGAATTTTAGTTTGTGGCAACTCTGAATTAGTAATCAAACAATTCAAGGGTGAATACCAAGCCAAACATCTGCGAATGAGGGCTTACCGTAATGTAGTTTTATTTTTAGGTTGTTTCCAGATTATACCTTGACATGTGTTCCTCATACACAAAATGTTATTGCAGATTCTCTTGCTACAGCTGCAAGTAACTTAATGATCCCAATGAATTCAAACAATAAGTTTGAAATTCATGTGAAGCATCGCCCAGCTGTCCCTGATAATCTAAGATATTGGCAGGTGTTTCAGGATGACAAAGAGATTGAAGATTTTCTGCAAAATGAAGGCAAATATAAAGACACTTCTATAGATGCTGAACAAGATGATGGTGAACCAGAAATAGAGGCAAATCAGATGGAAGTCTTACAGTTGAAAGATAATGTCATCCCTAAAGGCCTTATACCTTTAGAGGAATTATTTGATCAAGATGATGTAGCCCGCAAGCCAAGCTTAGTGCCAATCAAGAAGGGTGTTGAAGATGTCAATATCGGAACAACAGAAAATCCAAAGATGGTGAAGTTGTCGAAGGCATTACCTCCTTAGGTAAAAGCTAAATACATCAGTTTATTGTCTTCATTTTCTAATGTATTTGCATGGGACTATACAGATTTAAAGGAGTATGATAAAAGTATAATTTAGCATATCATTCCAATTAAGCCAAATCAGAAGCCATTTCGCCAAAAGCCGAGAAGGATAAATCCGAAGTTGCTGCCATCAGTAGAAAAAGAGGTGAATTGGTTGTACAAGGCTGGTATAATCATTCCAATCAGATTTTCAGATTGGATCTCCAATTTTCTCCCCGTGAGGAAGAAGATGGGTTAGATTAGATTGTGCATAGATTTCAGAAATTTGAATAAAGTGTCATTAAAAGATAACTATCCGTTGCCAAAAATGGACCACATACTCCAAAGAGTAGTTGGAGCATCTCGCATGTTGCTGCTCGATAGGTATTTCAGCTACAATCAAATTTTGGTTCATGAAGATGACAGAGACAAGGCAGCATTCACCACTCCTTGGGGGACATTCCACTATGCCAAGATGTCGTTCGGTTTAGAGAATGCTGGAGCAATATTCCTGCATGCCATGGACATTGCCTTCGCAAATGAAAAAGATGTATTTTTAGTAGTGTATCTTGATGATTTGACTGTCTTTTCAAATTCAGATGAGGAGCATCTTTACCATCTGAAAATTGTTTTTCAGCGTTGCAGAAAATATGGAATATCACTCAATCCCAAAAAGAGCTTGTTTGCCATGGATGAGGGGAAGCTTCTTGGTCACAATATCAAAAGAAGGAATCCGCATCGATCCTGCTAGAGTGGAAGTTATATAGAAGATAGATTTTCTTCATAATAAGAAAGAGATCCAAGCATTTAACGGTAAGATGAACTTCTTATGTCGTTTTGTGCCTAATCTAGCTGAACACTTGAGGGAAATTACAAATATGTTGAAGAAGGATAGTGTGGTCAAGTGGACCAAGGAAGCTAAAGTTGGCTCTTTCTTCAGCCTCGATTTTGATCAGTCCATATTATTCACAGGATTTCATATTATTTTCATTCTCTTCTGAACATACTATGGCAGCAGTTCTAATGCAAAAAAGAGATCAGCTAGGAAAGCCAATTGCCTTCTTCAGCAGGACAATAAGAGATGCAGCGTTGAAATATAACATTATTGAGAAGCAAGCTCTCACCTTGGAGAAAGCTTTGAAATATTTCCGGGTATATATTTTGCACTCTCATATTCTTGCTTAAGTCCCTAATGCAACAATCAAAGATGTTTTGGTACAGACAGATCCGGAAGGTAGGCGAGGCAAATGGATTGCAGCATTGCTAGAATATGTTTTGGAGATAAAGCCAACAAAGCTTATCAAGGGTCTAGCAAAGTTGATGGCAGAGTCTAATTTACATGCATTAGACATAAACCTGATTGTAGCCATGTCTGAAGAAGATGAAGATAGTTCGCTGATTCAGGTATTGAAATTTTTTTCCATTCTCCTTGGTATTCAGATATTGTATACATGCTTCAGCACCTTTTACCGCCACCGGGGATGGCTAAAAATAAAGGTAGAACTATGAAATTAAAGGCTGCTAGATTTTGTATTTTGAACTATGCACTTTATTGGAAGGATCCCGGAGGCATTTTGCTGAATTGTTTGACCGAAGAGGAAGCACAACACGTCATGAGTGATTTTCATAAGGGATACTGTGGAGGTCATTTATTTTGGAAGACGAAGTCTAACAAAATTTTGAGAGCAGGGTACTATTGGCCTACATTCTTTGCTGATGTTTATAAAACTGTCACAAGCTGTCATGAATGCCAGATTTTTCAGGGAAGGAGAAAGTTGCAGCCTCTACCTCTCAAGCTAGTCGAATTTAGTGCACCATTTCAGTAAGGCCTTTATTGGAGAGATTCATCCCACATATTTAGCTCAACACAAGTGGACCTTAACAACGATAGATTACTTCACAAAGTGGATTGAGGCAATTCCCACTCGGCAGGCCACAGACTCGGTAATAATTCAGTTTCTTGAAACAAATATTTTTTCACGTTTTGGTTGTCCTAACAAACTGATTACAGATAACGCAGCCACTTTCAAGTCCAAAAAGATTATTGACTTTTGCAGAAAATACGAAGTTACATTGGTACATTATACTGCATATTATCCGCAAGGTAACGGATTGGTTGAATCTTAAAATAAATCATTGGTCAACATAATTAAAAAGCTGTTGAAAACCTATAAGAAGAGTTGGCATAAGAAATTGGTTAATGCACTATGGGCGGATAGAGTAAGCCAAAATAAGTCAATCAGCATGTCACTGTTCGAGATTGTATATGGTATTGACATGGTGTTCCCGACATCTCTTGCAGTCTCGGTTGTTAAACTTCTGAAGGAAGATGGCAGCCAGGAAGATCATTTTCAGCGAAGAATAAGCCAAATGATCCATTTACAGCAGATGAGAGAGGAAGTTTTTCCGAATACCTTCAGGTTGCAAGAGAGAATTAAAAATATTTATGATCGGAAGGCAAAGGCTGACAAATTTCATATTGAAGACATAGTGCTAAGGTGGGATGCTTGAAACGAGGATAAAGGCAAGCACGGCAAGTTCGAGAACATGTGGAAGGGACCATACAGAATTGCTGCATATAGAGGTCAAAATGATTTTCTACTCAAAGAAATTAACGTGAAGATTGTCCAGGAGGGCCGGTAAATGGTCTGCTTCTGAAACGGTACTATCTCTGAGAAGTTTTCTGCTATCACATTTTGTCATTGTACATACCATTTTAGTTCTTTCATTGCAAAGTTTACACTGCCACCATTCATTTATCTTGGGGCCTGAAGTGAAGGCTATAAAGTTGAATGTTTGGCTTCAGTCTTTGATTATTTAGTGTCAGTTGTTTGAGTCTTAGTTGAGTTGATTTAGTTTTGAGTCTTAAGTCCTGAGTCAAGGTTTTTGTTTTGGTGTTCCGAAGCTATTGACTCCATATTGCCCAATGGATGAAGGCACTTATATGCTTTTCCAGAGATCTGTGGTTCTTGGCACCTCCTAGGAGCTACCATCCCCATTGGAGCCAATGTCAGTGTCAGCATCTTCACACTTCCATTAGTGATCAAATTGCTCTTTTTACATGCATATTAGGTGTCCCATCCCATTAGCTGCATTCCATTAGGTCATGGATCAACTGATGGTAGTGGCTTCATGTCAATTTCCCTCATGCCATTCACTTTTTGACCTGTTCATACATTTTTTTGGTCATTTATTGTCATCCTGTTTCATTCCATTTATAAAAATCAATTTTAGGGTTTTAGTCTCACTAGGTCTAGGGTTTGTCATCATGGTCATCCAAATTTGAATAAAAAGTTAGCAGGCACATGAGGAGGATTAATAAGTTCATGGAAACCTAATTTTACTGTTGATATGCTCAATAAATTTGTTTTACCTCAAAACTCTGTTTTGAGGTGAAAACAAGGTTTTTTCCATTATTGTAAAACTTTCATGTAATTTCAATGTTTCTATACGTAATATGTATTCCAATAGCTGTCCTTGGTGACCTGGAAATAAAGCCAACTCCTGCCATGCAAGAAATAAATGTAAAAGTCCACCTGCAAAAAGGCAAAAGTCAGAAATAAAGTGAAACAGGGCATTTATGAAAAAGCTAGCAAAACATTAGAAAAGTGGGTTTGGTTAATGAAAAATTAAAAGCAAGGGGATATAAAAGCCAATCCATGTGTTTGAGTCTTCATTGTTGCAAGTAAATGAGCTAAAGGAATAAAAATTGTGTTTTTGAAGAAAGAGGGAAAAACAGAGGAAAAATCCCGAAATTTTGCCGGCGCTGCGTAGCTGGGCTTTGGCGTTGCGCACCTGGCACAGGTTTTCCACTGTAAATTGGTCTGGCACTGCGCACCTGAGAGACAGTGTTGTGCACCTGTCCATTGAACATCAAAACAATTCCAGTCACCTTACTTTGCTTCAAATTCCTTAATTGACCTCTCATCAAGTAAGTAAAGCTTCTCATCTTGTTTAGCAAGGGGTTTTTTATTAGTTGTGGTGATTTTCATATCTCAAAAACTAAACCCTAGCTATCCTCCAAAATTGTCTCATAGATTTGCAAAGGGTATTGTTTTAGGCTATTTCTATTCCCTTAGATTATTTTCCTACACCCTATTCCTTTAAACTATTTTCCCTAAATCCCTTTCCCTTTCCTAAACTCATCAACACTCACTCCCCAAACCCCACTCCCAGTTACCAAACCCTAACCCTATACCCTATTCCCAAACCCTAACTCCCACTTTCTATTCCTTCACTACATCCATTTCATTATCAAAACCCTCATCTACATTCATAATACCAGTCATTTCCCTCATTCCCCAAAAGAAACCAGCATCCACTTCCTATACACATTATTCACCTTCATATTTTAAAATCTCTTCATACTCATCAGCTTTCACTTCAAATTCATAATCATGGAGACAGATTTAGACTATGAGAGGGAAGAGGAAACTCTCAATGATTCTTCCCGAGGATCCCATGTACCAAGAAAGCCACATAAAGGAGGAAAGATCATCTGGGACGAGCCCACCACTCTCACAGAATTACTTGCTTGCCCTCTTGTTGTAACTTGCTTTAAACACCAGTCTTGCTATCAGTTTTGTGAAATGGTAGAGAGGGTGAAATATCATCATGAGCTTGCCAGGTTGTTTGTTCTTCATCTTCACAATGGCCAGGTGACCTTGCTGGTGTCTCTTTCACCTTGAAATCTGAAACCATTGCAGCAGCAACAGGCATTCCTAATGTAGGTGAATAGTGGAATAAGGGGCAGCATGTGGGCGGAGAACATTATGAGCCTTACATTAAGGCTGGATATCACAGGCAGATTAGCAAGGTTTTTCCTTTCAAATATTTGCAGAACATCAATGCTCCTCTCATGAAACTCATCATCAAGTATTTTACCTGTGAAGGGAGGTTTTCCCGCCTATATACATATCATGTCAGATTGTTGATGCATTTCACAAGAGTGAGGATGATGAACCTCCCATACTTTATATGCATAAATATTGAGAAGATGGCTCTCTATGTGCAAAGGAAACCTTTTCCTCAACAATTCAATAGAATTTACCACTTCTCACTGATTAAAATGGTTGTCTTGCATCAACTAATCTTGCTGAACATACCATGGGATACCTTCATTGCACATGAGATTTTCAAAGGCCCTCAGGTGATTCCTTCGGTGCCTCAAGAGGGAGGAGGGCCTTCAAGATAGCCAGATGTTCATGAGACTGAAACTACAGGTGTACCAGTGTTTGTTACCTATGAGAAAGGCACCAGGAGGCTTTTTACTACTGCCAGGTGAGTACTATCTCCACTAGAGGTGGAAGGGGTCTCGTTTTCTTCACCAGATCACAAGAAAATGCTATCTTCACTAGGGGTGAAAGGGGCTTTGATTTCTTCTCCAACTGAACACGTACAAGGTAAAGATAAAGGAAAGCAACAGATGCATGAGGAGGGCCCTATTGAAGGACAAGATAGGGATTTTATCTTGGTTGAGGAGAATGAAAATGATTTGGGTTCTCAAAGCTCAAAACTCAAAGACGTGATTATCAAAGAGAAGGAGGCTGAAATACAAGTCTTATCTCTTGATCTTGAGAGAGTCAAATGGATTATCAATTTTATTGAGCAAGAGAACAAGCAAGCTATTATGGAGCTGCAAACAATTAGAGAAAATAGACAAGTGGCAAAGAGATGAAAAATCAAAATGACATCCTTTGAGAAAGAAATTGAGACTAACCGGGAATCATGGCTAGAGAGGGAAAACATTCACCTAGAAAAATTGCTTGAGAAAGCCAACAAAGAGACGAAAATGTTGCACCATATGGCCTATCACTACCTAACCCGGAACAAGATTTGCAAAACAAGGGTGAAGAGGTTAAAGGTAAGCTAAAAAGACCTTTGAGAAGCAAAAAAGAGCAAGATAAGCTCAATATCTTGGCTAAAGCATCATTGGCCCAACAAAGCACCTAAAAAGGATCACTCATGCCCAATTTCAAGAAATTTGGAGCATTTTTTGTCATTTTTGAAATTTTTGAAGTAAAAAACAAGTTTTTTCAGTAGGTGCGCAACGCCACCGGTGCTGCGCTTTTGTTGGGGGATCCATTTGCAAAAAAGTTTGTATTTTTGGAATCAGCATGAAAAAATATGCATGCTCAGAAACGGCTGAGAATTTTGGACAAGTTCTGGGTCTCCAAAAGGGAAAAAACACCCAAAAAGTGCCCTCTCCACCACTTTTTTGTCACACAGGAAGCAGTCTTGGAAGATTCCATTTTTGGAGGGGCAAATGGACTCCAAATCTAAAAATTCAAATTGTTCCAGAAATTAGACTCACCAATATTTCCAGTGAGCTATTCTGCACCTGATTTGGACTTTGGGAAGCCTTCCAAAAGTGGCCTAGAAAAAGCATTGTGCATAGGAGGAATTTTGCTAGTTTTGCTTGATTTTCCAAAATCTCGCCCAATTTGACTATCAATTGAATTTTTTTCCTCTCCTTGGTAAATTGTAATGGTAAATCATGTAAGATGATGTAAATTTGATGAAAAATGACTTGAGGGGGTAGATACATTAGTTAGAGGTAGTTTTAGGTTGAATGAATCGGTTTCCATAATTTTAGAGGCAAGTTGTTCCACTGCCTATTTTCTAGTTCCTAGTTTAGATGTTGTTGAAATAGCTCAATGACTCATGGATTCGACCCCTGATGGCTAGCATAGGTGTTTTGATGCATATATCATGTACTTTCTTAGTCATTTGTAAAATTTGGACTCTTGTGGATGGTTTGAGCTTCATTGTAAATCACTTATGTAGTTTGGCAAGGAAATGAACTAGGGTTTTGCAGAATTTTGTGGGATTCTTGTGGTAATGTGTCTTGGCATTGTTTCTTCCTCTGTTATTTAGTCTCTCTTATGTGTTTATGTTCCAGCATATATTTCTTTCTTCATAACTAAATGAATCAAGATAAATGGGTGGAATCCATTGATATTCAGTGCTCTACCTTGAGGATACATTTAGTTTTTAATGTTTTCTGTTGTTTGAAGAGGACTCATGAACTTGCATGCCCTCTCCAACTCTTCACTGGTCTTAGACTTACCATCATATCTAATTCAAAGTGCCAAAACACCTACCTACCTCGCCCCACAGAAACTCCTGCAAATCTAAGTTGATTTCCCAGACCCAAAGCTGCCTTCCTCATTTGATCCAGCAACCAACCATCAAAATCAAACAAAATCTTTAGACCTAATATACCTAGCCTAAAATTAGCATTTATTTTCAGTCATCTGAAGCCCTAGTTTCCATATTCTAATTGAGATTGATAAGGAGAGATCCCGCTCCTGACTTGGTAGGGCTAGCTACCAGGTTAAGCATGGTTTGATGTTACCCTAGACCTGCCTTTCTTCAGACTGAGGTAGATTTAGGCACTAACATAGTGGCGATTGTACTGGGGAAGAACTGAAAAATATAACCCCAGTACTTGTAAAACAATTCTATACCTTTGGATTATAGGTTTAGAATTCAGTAGGTTGACAAAATTGTAATGTTCATTTGAATTTTGTGAAGCATTCAACACACTAGCTTCCAGAAGATACACCAGGGCCAATATTGATCCTGATCCTCCTCCCGTGTTTGAAAACCCAAATCTCATTCCAAGAATACTCAAGCAAAAAAATTCTTTGAGTCCAAGACAGGTTTTCAGATCTCATTCATTCCCAGTTGTATTCCAATATCTTGAAGATCTCCCATTTGATGAACACTTTCATCTATCATTATTTGAAACTAAATTTGAAAGTGCAGTTGGTGATACTATTTTAAATCTGTAGATTGTCCAATAACTTGAAACTGAAAGAGCGAATAGATCAATTGATGCTTATATTTTGAATCTTCAAACCTCTATTGTGGCTACCAATATTCTCGAGTTCTTAGAATTTGCATCTGCTACTCTTGGTTCATCTACTGTCTTGTCTAGTTTTGAAGTTCCTTCTCAACTGCAATTTATTCCCACCCTTCCCGTGCAACCTACCATATCTGATCAAAGATCTGTTGTCTCTTATCCCCCTTCAACACCTCAAACATCTATCATTTCTTCACCTCCTTCGACACCTCATATACCCATCACATCGACTGTCAACTTTGCTATAAATCCCCCTACTTCTCCAAGGCCAGTTGCCAATCCACCTCGAGCAATGGCTGCCAGATATGCACCTCTCGTTTTGCCACAGAACTTGGATGCTATGTCTGCTGATTACCAAAGTAAAATACCATTGTTTGATGCTGCCCAAGGTATCACAGTGCAGTAGCATGTTGACCAGATGAACGACTTCTTTGATCTTCATGAGATAGATGAAGAGAATGTGACCATGCGATTATTTGTGCAAAGTTTTGGAGGGGAGGTGCGAAAGTGGTTCAGAGCACTGCCCGCTAGGACTATCAATACATTGCCAGTTCTTCATAGAAAATTTCTAGATCATTGGGAGGTAAAGAAAAATCCACTCCAAATTCTTTTCGAATATGAAAATATAAAGAGGAATGTTGGTGAAAGTGTTCAGGATTACTGTGTAAGATTCAATACTGTCTATAATGCTATTCCAGCTGATATCAAGCCATCAATGGGGCTGGCTTTAATAAAATTCCTGATGGTTTTGATCTCGACATGGCATACCAATTGAGAGAAAGAGATCCTGCTACATTGGAGGATATGCAGAAAATTGCAGTGAGTGTGGAGGAAAATCTGCTAGCTAAGTGAGCTAGGACAAAGACCGAGAAGAAGGTGACCATAAAGGAAGAAGCTTATTCCTATGATCATTTGCTTCTTAAAATTGAGAAAATGTTTGATAGATTGACCATTGCAGATAAATATGAGACCCCAATCAGACATCCAAATTTCTGTGGTCAGCAACAGCCACAGTTCAGGATTAAATAGCGAGAGCAAAGAGTACAAGATCAATCAGCACAATAGCAAGTCAAAACACCTCTACAGTAGAACTATGTGCATGGCCCGGAGTCAGAAGATGATGAGAATCCAATAGGAGAGTAGAATCACCTTTTTACAGCAGATGGTTTGCCTATTTATATCACGGAAGATGAGGAATATTCAGAAAGCCTGACTGTACAAAAATATGAGAATTTTATACTAGCCAATGAAACAGTTTTGGAGGAGGAATCAGATGAATATTAGAGGGGATATATGAATGCACTGACATCGCAGCAAAGACAATATTCACTCAGGAGTAGGGATGTACCAATCAATCCAATTCAAAAGCGGAAAGAAGCAGCACAACCAGAGAATGATTCTCCAAATGTTCAGAAAAAAGGAAAGGAGCCAGTAGATCCTACTTCTAGCAAAGTACAATCTATGAATGAGAAGTCAAATCAGCCAAGTGCAGCAAAGGAAAATTCTGAAAAGAAGGATTCTCTGGTCAAAGAGGTAGATAAAACTACAACCTTTAGCTTAGAGAATGATATTTCTAAGTTAAAAGTGTCGATACCTCTCACGAAATTAATGAAGAATAACATTTATAAGAGTCAAGTGTCAAATATTTTGAATGTAGATCCCCTGTCTGATATGGTTAATGTGGAAGATGACCAACCCGAGCTTATTTTTGGTCTGGCATTAGAAGGCCAATCTGAGGATAGTGAGGTAGCCCCATTTTACATCAGCCTTGGATTGCATGATTATTTCTTGCACAATGCCATGTTTGATTCAGGAGCATCTCACAACCTGATGCCAAAGGAAATTATGGAAAAATTGGGTTTGGACATCACTCGCAAGTATCATGATCTTTATTCCTTTGATTCAAGCAAGGTAGATGTATTGGTCTCATCAAGGATTTGGTTGTGACTTTAGATCAGATTCCAGCAAAGAATGTTCTCATGGATGTAGTTGTGGTCGATATTCCCCCTAGATTTGGCATGCTTTTATCTAGGTCGTGGGGTGCAAAACTCAAAGGGACATTGTAGTTAGATTTCTCCTATGCCACTATTCCCATGTTTGGTGAGCTGAGAAAATTATATAGGGAGAAGAAGATGAAGTATATGATCACAAGCAAGGAGAAACCTTTGAATCATCCAATTAACTATGTACATACAGATCTAGAATCTTTTGTTCTTTATTCTGATAATGGCTTTAATGATGTAAATAGTAAACTAGTTGAAGTGGAATATATTCCAGAGATAATAGAAAAATTTAGGGCAGTACTTGATCAAGAGAGACAAACGATTGAAAGTACCACTGAACAGTCTACATTCTGCCAGCAACAGAAAATTGATGGACAACAGCCAAAGGTAGAAGAGCAAGTAGAATTCCAGCACTTGGAGGAAGAAGCCGGTTTATGGACTATGGATTTTGAGGGAGCAGTAAGTAAGGATGGTGCAGGAATTGGTATTTGGATACGCAGCCTTGTTTTCCTACCAAATAAAGTCCCAAGTAATGTAAGAGTTTGTTCATATAAATTGGCTTTCGATTGTTCTAATGACAAAGCCGAGTATGAGGCATTGATTGCAGGGTTGAAGATAGTCAAGAAGTTGAATGCAAAGAGAATTTTAGTTTATGGAAACTTTGGATTAGTAATCAAACAAGTCAAGGGTGAATACCAAGCCAAACATCTGCGAATGAGGGCTTACCGTAATGCAGTTTTAGTTATTTTGAGGTTGTTTCCAAATTATACCTTGACATGTGTTCCTCGTAAAGAAAATGTTATTGCAGATTCTCTTGCTACAGCTGCAAGTAACTTAAAGCTCCTAATGAATTCAATCAATAAGTTTGAAATTCATGTGAAGCATCACCCAGCTATCCCTGATAATCTAAGATATTGGCAGGTGTTTCAGGATGACAAAGAGATTGAAGACTTTCTACAAAATAAAGGCAAATATAAAGACACTTCTATAGATGGTGAGCAAGATGATGGTGAACCAGAAATAAAGGTAAATTAGATGGAAGTCTTATAGTTGAAAGATAATGTCATCCCTAAAGGCCTTATACCTTTAGAGGAATTATTTGATCAAGATGATGTAGCCCGCAAGCCAAGCTTAGTGCCGACCGAGAAGGGTGTTGAAGATGTAAATATTGAAACAACAAAAAATCCAAAGATGGTGAAGCTGTCAAAGGCATTATCTCCTCAAGTAAAAACTAAATACATCAGTTTATTGTCTTCATTTTCTGATGTATTTGCATGGGACTATACAAATTTAAAGGAGTATGATAAAAGTATAATTCAGCATATCATTTCAATTAAGCCAAATCATAAGCCATTTCGCCAAACGCTGAGAAGGATAAATCCAAAGTTGCTGCCATCAATAGAAAAAGAGGTGAATTGGTTGTACAAGGCTAGTATAATCATTCCGATCAGATTTTCAGATTGGATCTCCAATTTGGTCCCTGCGAAGAAGAAGACGGGTGAGATTAGATTGTGCATAGATTTCATAAATTTGAATAAAGTTTCATTGAAAAATAACTATCCATTGCCGAAAATGGACCACATACTCCAAATACCTTATAACACGACTAAAATTTTGGTCATATTTCTTTGGTCATTAATTGTTTTTCTCGAGGATTCATATAGTAATATATTTTGTTGTATATTTGGTCATTAGTTATGACAATTAATGACTAAACCAATGAAAAATTAATGACCAAATTTATCACTAAATATACTACTAGATGGTAAAATTGAGGAAATCATTTAATGACTAAGCTAAAAATGTCTAAAAGTTGGTCATGTTATAAGATATTGTAAATTAGCTACTATTGGTCACCAACTAAAAAATGCTCATTTATATGCAAATTTTAGTTGTGTTTTTAGTAACTAATTAGTCATTTTGTACTAGTGAGTGGCCATACACCAATCCTAATAAACACAACCTTGATATTAGAAGGTGTGAGATCCCTTTTAAATGTTTTACTTGCAAGCTAGGCTAGCTCAAACCTTTTTACTTCCACCCCTGGATTCTTTCTCATCCACGAAGCTTACTCAACCTTGAAGTAGTTCTTGAAAGGCCCAAACACGCTGACATCAAGGGGTTACAATTTGTGAGTGGTATGAGCCAACAATGTTAATAGGTCAATGCCCAACTTGTTTGCCTCCTCAATTATCTGCACAACCATTATGCTTCCATGACCATCCAAAGCCAGTAGGTGTCTGTTTTCAAGCGAGACACCACCTGGTATAGATGCAACAAAGTGACAAAGGAAATTCAAGAATAGTTCCTTTGTCATCCATGCATGGGGATGTGCATCCATGCATGCACCTGGTTCACAATTTTGTATATAGTTTTTTAGTTGAGTTTTACCTTTGAATAGATAAAATCCTAGGATTTAAGAACCGATTTCATTGACACAATAAAGAATAGTGATACACTCCCTTCTCTAGGAAAAATATTGGCATATTTATGCTCCCTCTCTTGGAAATTACCTGCATACCACAATTCCTTCTTTCCTATAAGCATGTTTTGTCACAGTTCCATATATGGCCTGGGGCATATGAGTGTTTCTCATATGCAGTAGAAGGAGTTTTATAGAACTTGGAAACAATTGTAGGGTGCAGATTTAAGTCCCTGTCTTTGTGAAGGCCCCCAAATGTACATAACATAAGGTCTTTATGCATTTTTAAACCCACTCCACCATGATTTACCAGGAAAGCCATATTTGAACGGGTTTGGCCTCCCTTGATAAATTTGAGCTACTGTGAATTTAAGTTGTATAACCTCTAACCCATGTCCCAATTGGGCCATCTCCTTACACCACTCAACTACCTCGTCCTCGTCCTCTTCAGTCATAACTATAACAGGCCCTCTACGCTTTGTATGAGTCAACCCATTTATCCAATAATGTATGTTAGAGGCAACAATACTTGTTTTTCTGTAGAGGCACGAATTGGATATCCCCTAAACTCTATGTCATCAATTGCAGCTAGCATGTCTTGCTTTTTCCAGCCTCTTATGACACTAATTTTCTTTGTTGAACTTGCACCTTGCACCATGGTTGAAGGTGGATCTACGGTTGATGGTGGGATAACATGATTTGCCTCCACAGTGTCATTCTCAATGACATTGCTGGGAGCATTAGGAGAATTCGCATCACCCCCCCATCCTCATCTGAAGAACTGGATTTTACTTGGGGGCCCCTATTCTCTCGTCTTCTCTCGTTCCTTGTACGATCTACAATATAAACTCTTGGCATGGCTGCAATGACCTGCAAATTTACCACAAAATTTTGATTTTAAAAAAATGTTGACTTCGCTCAGTAGATCACCAATCATTCATGCACTAGCAATTTCTTAGTTAAAATAAGGCTTATTGCATGGAATTTGATGTATATTTTCAAGGTATACAAACATGAAATGCCTGATCCAAAAACAAAATTGTTGATATCAACATTGACCCAACTGGACATGTTAATCTAACCAAACAACAATCCCAGTTCACTACTCATTATACCCTAATTGATACATACTGCAAGAACCAAAACCCACTAAGATTTTAGTCGATTACAGGTACACAACTCTTGCAAATAACTATAGAATTAATAATACCATGTCAATGTAGTATTAGCAAACAAGGTAATTCATTGGCCTTTGTAACCAATGAGCAATAACAATCGATGCTTTAGTTATGTATTGTAACGTCAATCTACCATTTCGTTTTGTTGAATTCTAAGACTATGTGTGGTAAGCCATGTGTCCCTAAACAATTGTGGGTTGCAAATAATTTAAAATTGTTTATCAAATCCTTGTTTGCAACTTGATCCCAGTTACTTCTTTGATAGGTTAAATTATGTGAGGTGTATAAACAATAACATACTTTGTACCAGAGAGCATACGTCACTAGAAAATAAACATGTTGATTTTGCTCAGTATTATTTTTGTAACATTTCATATTGTTTTTAATGGTAATTGGTGAATAGTCTATGTAGCCTTGAGCATGTAATTACACAATTCTTGTTTTC
Organism: Pinus taeda; assembly: GCA_000404065.3. Taxonomy (NCBI): domain Eukaryota; kingdom Viridiplantae; phylum Streptophyta; class Pinopsida; order Pinales; family Pinaceae; genus Pinus; species Pinus taeda. The sequence goes on from APFE031496115.1 coordinate 142,090, forward strand.
TTCATACAATTAAGGTGTGGCCTTGATCTTAATCCCTCTTCTACATTAGATTAGGGAGCCCTCAATATCAAATAAGGATAAGAAGTGTGCCAGAGTAATAAGTGTTCCTGGGTTCCCTAGTTGCTTGGTTATGTGTTTTAGCTATTGATTTTTTGGGTGCTTTAGCTAATCAAATATTACCTCTAAGGCATGTGAACTATGTCTTTCAAAGAATGCATGATGTTAGAATATGTCTATCAGGGAATATATTGTGTAAGAATTATGGGAATGCTCCTATTGTGCAAAGATTATGGGAATGGATGAATCATATAAGCAATAACAACAACCAAAGTAAAAAAAAAAATAACACCAAAAAAATCAACATGACATTATTCAACAAAATTAAACCCGATAACATTGTGCACACACTTTGATTGTATGTCTCCAACAATTCATGAATAGAATGAATGTAACACTATTCACACACTCTGATTGTATGTCTCCAGCAGTTGATGAGTAGAATGAATGTTTCAAATGCAAGTCAATAAGGGTTGAGATTGTTTTATAGTTTTTTAATGTAGAATATGATTGGTAGGGAAGATTGGCATGGATTTTCGTTTCCCAAATTCAAATGTGTGTTATGGATTGATTTGTACATGATCCAATGGATGATAAACTTTCATGGTTGATCCTTGTGCTTTCCTATGTTTAATTCCTGAATCGAAAGGGTTGGTGTGTTTAATACTTGGATTGAAATGGTTGGTGTCATTTATTGCATCCTCTGAACTAATTCCTGAATTGAATGGTGTCATTTATTGTCTTCGTTAGGTTGAATGGTTAAACACACATGTAGATATGGCTGACACACATTTCACCTGAACTTGTGCAGGTATTACCCAATAATGGGATGTGTTGCTCCAGTGGAAATCAATGGGTGTTTGCTTGATGGGATATGTGTATTCTTGGATATAATTCAATGGAGTGTTTTTAACTTAATTGGTAATTCAGACTCAGGGGTAGTTGGGACAAGATGTCTTGTCAACTTGTTATGTTAAGGCTTGGTGTTTGACAATTGTTGGTTCAATCAATATATGGGTCATTTTGGACATAATTTAATAACTTATATAACTTAATATAAACTTTTTTATGCAATTTTTTGATATTTTATGATTATTTTTGATGGATGTGTGGGACCAGTGCTATAACCACTACTGGTCCCTACACAACAATAGAAGATTCTCCCCTAATGTTTGATGCTTTCTAAAATTTCTAACATCTAATTAGTCATTACTTATGAGTTTAATGATGATTGTAAATATCTTTACATTTATTTTTTCAATAGATCACCTTGCAATGTGATCATTTTTTGATTTGTTTTAAACATGTTTATATTATCTTGAATGATTAGGCACGAATGGGCGCTGGCCAGTAAGGCCTGGCAATGGATGGAGAAATGGGTCAAAAAAAATCTATTCCCTAAAGGTATATATCCTTCTGGTTTAAATGAATTGCTATAACAGTTTGAAAGAACGATATTACATGGGCAGCAAGCCACAAACTTGATTCCATCGGATCCGAAAATAGATGATATGAGGAAGATTTCAAGGCTACCACACTCTTTGGGGAATTGAAGTAGACTTAAACATCTCTATTTTGCAGGTTGCTCCAGGTTGAACCTCTCCAGTGGAACACTTGGAAACATCAGTTCTCTTGAAAGCTTAGACTTTTCACTTTATTGCAAAATGGAAGTATTTCCTCCCCAAGTCACACATCAACGACTTTTGGAAGAAATAAATTTGTGTATAATCTCAACCACGAACATTGCTACTGCCTTTCATATGCACCAGATATCAAACTCTGAAATAGACATTGTATCCCATTGTTTTTAAACCATAATACATCCTTCTTGGTTTTGAGTGTGTCGAATTTTACTATAGCGTTGCTCTGGTGATCCTGTGAATTTAGGCACAAGGCTAACCTGGAGCAGGGCCTGATAAGGTAAGGCACTGTACATTTATTTTCCTTGTGTTAAGTAGTTAAGTTTGGATCTGTTTAAGTTAATTTTCATAGCTTCATTCTCTTGCATGTAAGCTTGCTTCATTGTCCTGTACATTTACTTTACCATTTTATGCATTTTTTTAGAGCTTTGTCGTGTTTTCTTGTTATATTGACATGCTACAAAATTAACTGTAAGAATGCTACAAAATGAGATATAGAATGGGATGTTACAAATTTCATATGTTGTAGTGTTGATGTGTGATAAATCGAATTGTTTTTGGTTCATGCTCGGTATACAAAGTTGCATGTTAAGTTGTGAATTGTTTTTTCCCTGAGCTATAATAGATGAGGTGCCACTAACCTAGTTATAAACCTAGAATGACATTGATTATTTTCTTGCAATTTCCATTTTTAGTTTGTAGATACCTTTTCATGCTAATTTGTGGATTATCTTAAAGCATGCAATAAACTCCCCTATTTATGTATTCACTGCACTGGGTGCCTTGCAAGTCCTCAAGAAACTACAGATTGACAAATTAAATGATTTTGTTTTCAAACATATATAAAAAAAAACACTATTACCTATTTTTTTTTAATCATATATCAAATACAGAACCTTTTTCTATGGGATTACAACTTTACATAGTTGTTATTATTAGTCCCTGCCTGGGACTAATAGCGATCGATCGATAGTTGACCAGCGATTAATTATCTTTGACCAAGTAAAATTTCCCGTACATGTCAGGTTTAAGCCAATGTTTGAAATAAAATTTTCTGCTCAATAGATTTTTATCCAAAGTTTGTGTTTCAACCTCTTATTGTCGGCTGCACCGTATACTTTTCTGAAAACTTAGGCTAAAGAGTTTAGAGTCGCCTGTATACTTTTTTGAAAACTTAGGCTAAAGGGTTTCGACTCGCCTGCCACGTTTCTTTGTGCATGTCCTACACCCATATCGTTCTATTCGGACATCAGCCCGCTGCATCTCATTAAATACGCCCCTTGCATTGTGATTGTGACTCCGAAGATTTTCTGGTTTTGTTTCCAATCTGTGAGCAGCAAGGGTTAAACTGTATACAGTGGCCGCCTATTTATCCAGATCTGCAGGGAAACAAATATAAGGTATTGTCAGGGCTTGAACCGAATGATTTCTGCGTGCAATTGTTGAACTCTACCATGGCCAATTTCCATTTATCATAGCTTTAGAGGAACTCTTCTCTGGTGCGGTTTCTAATGAAACTGACGAATTCCGTATTCTTATTTCGGTTTCTTCTGAAAACGATGAATTCTGTGTTATATATATGATGCTATTTGAGTTGGTAAAGTTATTTGTTGCTTTTTTCTTCTACAGACGTTCGGTAAAGAAACCGGGCTTCTGGTCAAAATGATAAATTCTGTGTTCTATTTTTCTTTTAAATAGAATTCGAGTTGCTAATGTTATTTCCTTATGTTTTCTTATGCAGATTCCTGGAAAAACATTTTGTGCAGAAATTGAGCTTTTTTTATCGGCAACTCGCTTCTTAATTATTGTTGTACCAGGTATTTCGGGTCATCTCATTAAATACGCCCCTTGCATTGTGATTGTGACTCCGGAGATTTTCTGGTTTTGTTTCCAATCTGTGAGCAGCAGGGGTTAAACTGTATACAGTGGCCGCCTATTTATCCAGATCAGCTCCAGATCTGCAAGGAAACAAATATAAGGTATTGTCAGGGCCTGAACCGAATGATTTCTGCGTGCAATTGTTGAACTCTACCATGGCCAATTTCCATTTATCATAGCTTTAAAGGAACTCTTCTCTGGTGCGGTTTTTGATGAAACTGACGAATTTCGTATTCTTATTTCGGTTTCTTCTGAAAACGATGAATTTTGTGTTATATATATATGATGCTATTTGAGTTGGTAAAGTTATTTGCTGCTTTTTTCTTCTACAGACGTTCGGTAAAGAAACCGGGCTTCTGGTCAAAATAATAAATTATGTGTTCTGTTTTTCTTTTAAATAGAATTCGAGTTGCTAATGTTATTTCCTTATGTTTTCTTATGCAGATTCCTGGAAAAACATTTTGTGCAGAAATTGAGCTTGTTGTACCAGGTATTTCGGGTTAGTCCCTGCTTGGGACTAATAGCGATCGATCGATCGTTGACCAGCGATTAATTAGCTTTGACCAAGTAAAATTTCCCGTACATGTCAGGTTTAAGCCAATGTTTGAACTAAAATTTTCTGCTCAATAGATTTTTATCCAAAGTTTGTGTTTCGACCTCTTATTGCCGGCTGCACGGTATACTTTTCTGAAAACTTAGGCTAAAGAGTTTAGAGTCACCTGTATACTTTTTTGAAAACTTAGGCTAAAGGGTTTCGACTCGCCTACCACGTTTCTTTGTGCATGTCCTACACCCGTATCGTTCTATTCGGACATCGGCCTGCTGCATCTCATTAAATACGCCCCTTGCATTGTGATTGTGACTCCGAAGATTTTCTGGTTTTGTTTCCAATCTGTGAGCAACAGGGGTTAAACTGTATACAGTGGCCGCCTATTTATCCAGATCAGCTCCAGATCTGCAGGGAAACAAATATAAGGTATTGTCAGGGCCTGAACCGAATGATTTCTGCATGCAATTGTTGAACTCTACCATGGCCAATTTCCATTTATCATAGCTTTAAAGGAACTCTTCTCTGGTGCGGTTTCTGATGAAATTGACGAATTCCGTATTCTTATTTTGGTTTCTTCTGAAAACGATGAATTATGTGTTATATATATGATGCTATTTGAGTTGGTAAAGTTATTTGCTGCTTTTTTCTTCTACAGACTTTCGGTAAAGAAACCGGGCTTCTGGTCAAAATGATAAATTATGTGTTCTGTTTTTCTTTTAAATAGAATTCGAGTTGCTAATGTTATTTCCTTATGTTTTCTTATGCAGATTCCTGGAAAAACATTTTGTGCAGAAATTGAGCTTTGTTTATCGGCGGCTCGCTTCTTAATTATTGTTGTACCAGGTATTTCGGGTGAAGTGCTGCTATTGTCTCTTTTCTGTTGCTTTTAGTTCAAATTTCGGCGATTCCTTCTTTATTTTTAGTCAGCTTCTTTTTTTGATATTGGTGACTTATTAAGGTTCATTGAACATTTCTTCTCTATTTAGCCGTTTTCAGCCAGCTTCTTTTTTTGATATTGGTGACTTATTAAGGTTCATTGAACATTTCTTCTCTATTTAGCTGTTTTCGTATCACATATTTGTCTTTTCTGCTATTTCTCTTTGGTTAAATAATTTTTTTCTTCCCTGTAATGCCTTTGTTTGATTGATCTGTGGGAAAAGTCTGTTGCATTAATGCCCTACATATACCTAACACGAGGATATAGAGACTCGAATCTTGCAATTCCCCATGAAAGAACAATTACTTTACCAATTGGTAATAGCTTAATTCCCGAAGTAAATTGCTGCTTTATTTTCACATGTTTGGCGAATTTTTGCCCTTGCACTTCACTATCTAAAAATAACTAAGTTTTAAATTATGATAAATGCAAAAGCAATGTGTTTTTCCTACTGTTCTTGTGGTCACAATCGCTTCCATTTCTCTTCTTTCTGTATGGACCACTATTTATTATTATTATTACTATTATAATCTATTAGCTTAATTAATATTATTACTATTATAATCTATTCGCTTAAACATTTGTTTCTATCCTGCGGCAAAACCCATGAGAGGTCAACCAACTCGGTGAAAGCAGGGCGATGCTACAGCCCCCAGTAGGGTTCGATTTCTCGAAAGTCGCCAGTACGCAAGAGACTTGAACCTTGAAATTCTCCCAGGAAAGAATAATTACTTTCCCAATTGGTAACAGCTTAATCCTCGAAGTAAATTGCTGCTTTATTTTCACCTGTTGGGAATTTTTTTGCCTTTGACACTTTACTAACTAATAACTAAATTCAAATTATGATATATGTAGAAGCAATGTGTTTTTCCTGCTGTTCTTGTGGTCACAGCCGCTTCCATCTCTTCTTTCTATATGGACCACTATTTACTATTATTGTTACTATCATAATCTGTTGGCTTAGGCATTTGTTTCTATCATGCCGCAAAACCCATGAGAGGTCAACGAGGTCGGTGAAAGCGGGGTGATGCTACAGCCCCCGCTAGGGTTCGATCTCACGAGGGACCTACTGAGGAAAATTTTTTAAGCCACAAAACTGTTCATCATCCTCTAATCCTAGCCGGTAAAAAATATTATTCACCTCTTTTAGAAGTTTTGAAGGAACCTATGGCATTCTTGAAACTGATATTTATGTCATTCCTTCACGAAACTCACTAGTCGTATGGTCTACAGTTTGTGGAAAATTAACAATGATATTTGTTATGTTATTTTTCATTTTGATCTTTACCAACTAGGTGACAACAGATGTTACCATTACAGTGAAGAAATTGTATTTTTTAAAAATTTATAGGAGATATGTTTAATTTCCAAATGTATGCATATCAATGCATTTGCATCTTGAAGTAGATGAGTTTGTAGACCATAGGGTCTTCAAGAAGAACATGATTGGGATTCATTGTTGAGCTTGATCTTCTTTTCTTTTTGACTTTTGCGGAGCCTATTAGGGAGTAAAATCTGGTGTCTAAAATATCAATTTTAAATGGAGAGTATGGAGAAAGGTAACCTTAATGGTTTGTTGGAAATATTCAAACGTGAAGTATCCTCTTCCTTTTATATGCTTCTTTTTGTTGCTTGATAAGGGAAATTACAATTCAGTTTCTTTGTACATCGTTGTCGATTTTGTTTCCAATCTGTGCGCAGCAGGGGTTAAACTGTATACAGTGGCCTCTTATGCATGTGTTTATTTTATTGACAGTGAGTTATGCTTATCTTTATTTATGTCGCCGAATCTTTCAATTCTATTACTGATATTAGCATCATATTTTACTATTCTATAATCCTCGATCGCTATTGATCGACAGTCTTGGTTCTTCTGACTTTTTATAAATAGTGTCATATTAACGGAGTTCTTGATATGATAAAAAAGCAACCTTAACACCCTTATATTCCCATGATTTTACAGACTATTGTATATTGTTCTAGGTTCAACACTCGCTGAAATCCTAAGTAGAGGTTCTGTGAGTGCATTGTTTCTGAAATTTGAGCCTCGGAGGTCGTGACTATAGTTGTTTCTCTTGGGTTGTTACATGATGCATCTATTTCGTTTGTCACGGGGTTTTTGGGATTTGAATGAATTTATTGTTGTTTTTCAAGTGTAATTCGAGGCTTGTTTGTGTATTGTGATGGAAGTCGTGTTGGGGTTTTTCTTTTTCTTTTCTTCAAATTATGTCAGCCATGTGATGGTGATGCTTTATCGATAATGACTGCGATTGACCGTTTTCTTTATGTTAATTATATTCGATAATGGTTGAGATTGACCAAGTTTTACTTATGTTAATTATATTTGAATTTGCAGGTTTTTGTTAAGACCGTTGGATTGACATTCCTGTGGTGAAGGGTTGGAAGCTATCTTTGAGTGGAAGTTCCAGTTTCTGAATCATTGACTACAGTTTTGCAGTTTTGCTAGCAAATGCCTCAATCTGACGAGCCTAATCTTTCTGGCCTTTATATTTCTTCATGTGGAAGAAAGGTTCCACTTTGGCGAAAAGATGTGGCAAAGATGTTCTATTTCCATCAGTTAGGTGGAACTATTGACTTCAAATTTTTGAGGTTGGGGATTTTTTGAAACTATTACATTGGAGTTGGAGTTGTTTTTAGTATGATTTTTTGGAGTTGTCTTTGGTGCGACTTTTTTGGACTTTCTGGTTCTTGAATCTTGATTTACAGAGTTGAAATTCGTACTCTAACTTGGCCACAAATTTGCCTCTGAAACTGGAAATCCAATTTCAGGAAATCCTGGAATGTTTGTTCATCGAAATCTGGTGTTACACTGATATTGTCCTTCATTTTGGAGTTTGTATATCCTTCGCTGGGATCCCATGTTACATTGATACTGTCGTCCCTCTATCATAAATATTGATAACACTATTTGTATTCGATTTCTGTAATGGTGGCATATTGTTGGGGATGCTCTTTTGTCCTTGCTGCTTCTTTCCTCATTGAGAACTCCTTTTACCTTAGTACCCTCCTCCTCCTATCAATTTTGATAGCACTAGTATCCACTTTGCAGGTGGTTTTGTGGGGGCTGGACCTTTTCTGTTTGTATTTAATTACTGTAATGGCGACAAATCCAGTAATCGTTGAGGGGTGGTATTTAGTCTTTGCTACTTCTTTCCTCTTTGGAGTTGGTTGGGAAACGTTGAGATGTCTGATGGAAGAAAAGTTCTCCATTCCTTTGCTTTCATGGTAAATGATGGTAAACGTTCCCCCTTCCTCTTACCGCATATGCTTTGAAATGTTCCCTGTCCTCTTACCACATATACTTTTGAAAATATTCACCATGAACTTCTGGAATCCAAGCCAGTGGACATTTTCTGCATTCTCAACGAATTACTTACACATGAAGCTTACATGTGAAGCTTTGGAAGAATGTGAAAAACCACTGTCAATTTTCATCTATGATGCCTAGTTCCACAACATGTTTGATGCCCTACTTACACAAGATGTATGGTATAGTTTTTATTAAATACATTATCCTTTAATCTGGGCTATTGTGCTGAAGTTTCTTTTTCAGTCACTTTTTTCAATTTGGTGTTACAGCCCTTTCAAATACTTTTGTCACATTTACCATTAAAATAGCTAATGAGATTTATTTATTGTTAATAGAATTCATTAATTTAATTTGTCTGCAAAATAAATAAAATGGCTTTGCAATTTAAATTCTCATTGTCATATGGTTTAGAATAATTTTGGTAATTCATACCACGTGTCATCGTTAATCATTCCTCTTAGCACATAGTCACGATATAAATGTGAAACTATATAGTCCTTTCATCGTATTACTTTGCATCTTAATGTTATTGTAGTGATTTATATTATTTGGCTTTCTTCTCTTTATCATTATTTTGTAATTAATATTATATTTTAATGAGTGAAATGGCAATGTACCATATTTTATATTTTGGATTTTCATGTCATTATAATGGTTTCCTGTGCATCCTACATCTTTACTTTGATATTTGGTTTTTTGCGATTAACTGCTTACTTTTGCTTTCTACTAACTGGCTATTTTGGTAATTCATAGCACGTGTCATCATTAATCTTTCCTCTTAGCACATAGTCAAGACATAAATGTGAAACTATATAGTCTTTTCATCGTATTACTTTGAATCTTAATGTTATTGTAGTGATTTATATTATTTGGCTCTCTTCTCTTTATCATTAATTTGTAATTAATATTTTATTTTAATGAGTGAAACGGCAATGTACCATATTTTATATTTTGCATTTTCGTTTAATTATAATGGTTTCCTGTGCATCCTACATCTCTAGTTTGATATTTGTTTTTTTGCCATTAATTGCTTACTTTTGCTTTCTACTAACTTGCTATTTTGGTAATTCATACCACATGTCATCATTAATCTTTCCTCTTAGCAAATAGTCAAGACATAAATGTGAAACTATATAGTCTTTTCATCATATTACTTTGAATCGAATCTTAATGTTATTGTAGTGATTTATATTATTTGGCTTTCTTCTCTTTATCATTACTTTGTAATTAATATTATATTTTAATGAGTGAAATAGCAATGTACGATATTTTATATTTTGGATTTTTGTTTCATTATAATGGTTTCCCGTGCATCCTACATCTCTACTTTGATATTTGGTTTTTGTCATTAATTGCTTACTTTTGCTTTCTACTAACTGGCTTTTCTACTGGGCTTACTACTAACCACATCTCTACAGGGCTAACTATTAATTAGCTTTTCTGAGCTCGGGTGGCCGCTTCTTAGTAGCCGTTGCTTTGAAATCAGTCTTGACTTCTCTATCTAGACCGTTTTTAGGCGAATATTTACCATGAAAGAATTGTTAAAAAATAATTTACGGGGTGTGACTTTGGCCCACGGAGCTCGATTTTGCGCAGCTCATGAAACAATTGTTTAAAAATAATTTACGCTCAGAGGGGTGTGACTTTCGCGCATCTCGATTTCGCCCACGGAGCTCTATGATTTTTCGCGAAGCATTCGACTTCACGTAGCTATTACACACTCTCCGCGAAGCTCTATGACTCTCCGCGCAGCTCTATGATTCTTCGCAAATCACTTGGATTTCGCGCAACTATTACATAGACTTCTAACCCTCCCATGGATACCATGTGTGTAAAATAGTTATGAGCTTTAACAAATGGCATATTATATGGTTAGGCAGGGACTATCGGCTGCATGCAGCACTTGTTAAACCATACTTCTCGATTAAATAGGTAAAAAGGTCTATACTATTTCTCCATGTTTCCAGATGATAGAGAAACGGTCAAGTCCACTTACAGCAATTCCGCTCTATATAGAAGAAATCAGTCATTCAGCATGCTAGTAGCTTCATGAGACTTAAATAGTAAATTGACACTAATGTGATAAGTGTTAAGGTTGACACAATTTAGATTTAGGAAGGAAATTAATACTAAATTAAACAATGATCAATGAGATTTTAGTTTTAAACTAACATGAAATGTTATTAAACTAACATGAAATGTTATTCATTCATATCAACGTAAATTTGTATATTTGAATTCAAATCATGGCCTGAAATAATGTTTATCCAAAAGGATGGAAATCTCTCATCTTTGCACGTAATTTCAGGTAACAAATTTGATAAAAACTCCGTTGTTTGGCATAATTTCATGGATCAAAATGTCACAGCAGAGTGAAGTTCCTTCAAAAATTGATAGGCAACTTACAGCTATTTCAAATTTTGGCTATTTACTTGGCCAAATTTGAGAGAAGCTGAATTTTTCAAGGACATTTTGAATAAAAGATATTAGTTATGATGCATTAACTATGTAATTTAAATATGCACGATGGATTCTTTGGAGAGAGGAATTAACACTAACATATGGATTTTATTTTCTTCCAATTATAATTCTATTCGATCACATATTTTACATTTATAACTTTTATCTTAAGAGTGATATCATTATCAAATAGCTTACATGGATCCAACAGTAGATTCTTTGGGCTCTAACTTTTGTATAAGTTGCAGCATGCATACTCAATGGACCCAACATTAGAATCTTTGGATACGTAACTGTTTAAGGGGATGAAGAATGCCATATGAACTTAATTTCCATTAAATTACTTTCAAAGTTAAACATTGGATACGTAACTGTGTAAAGAGATGAAGAACAACATATGAATTTAATGTCTATTAATTACATTCAGATTTCCATTAAATTACATTCAAAGTCAAACATTGAATACGTAACTGTGTAAAGGGATGAAGAGTAAAACCTGAATTTAATGTCTATTAATTACATTCAAAGTTAAACATGTTACACAATATTTATGTTCTTCTACTTTTGTTTCAATAATTTGCAATGAAGGTGCACAAAGAGATTAAAATGCGTCATTTATGTTATACGTAAAGATGACTTCCTCAAAATACCACATTTCCTTAAAGATAACCATAGAAAACTTCTTATAGGGTGGTCTAGAAATTCTTTTAAGCAATTATTGAAAAGGTTGTGACTATTAATTTCTCGCGGGTTGGTATTAAGTTGAAACACATTATTGAAAAGGTTTGGGCAGAAAAAGAAGAAGTATTTTTTTGCTTTGTTGACTTCAAAAAGGCATTTGATGTGATCTCTAGAGATAAGTTGTGGAGTAGAATGGAAGAACTTGAAATTCTTTTGCAGTATAAAGTTGTTATCCATATGCTTTATGAAGAGGTGAAAGTCAAAATAAGAACTTCAGCAGGCATTTCAAAGAGCTTTAGAAGTGACATCAGAGTCAAGCAAGGATGCCCTTTATCCCCTACTCTTTTTGGTTTATATATTGATAAATTGGAAGAGTGGCTAAATCTGCAAGGTGGGGATGGTGTTCGATTGGGGGAGTTTGTGATAAAGCTTCTTTTATTTGATGATGACCTTGTATTTTATTTGTTGATGACGTTGTATTGATTACTACATCAGCCCAGGGATTGCAGATGCACCTATATCCCTTGAGCATTTTTGTAAATAAATGGGGATACAAGTCAATACCAACAAGACCAAAATAATGATTTTCTCAAATAAAAAGAAGCAGAGCCAACATACATTTTTTTTTTAAGGCAACATTCTTGAAGAAGTAAATGAATACAAGTACCTCGGGATAGATTTCAACAATAAGTTTAATTGGGAGCATTGCAGAAAGAAAAGAGTTTTAGGAGGGTGGATGATATGTAGTTGAATGTTAGTTTTGTTGTGTTAATTTCAACTTCATAATTAAAAACAACTGCTTATCATTTGCTTCATATGCATAGGTTTCCTTTATGGTGATTGTGAGTGAAAAGGTAAATTTATTTCAAATTTTATGCCAAAATCATGAGAAAAATAGCATAAAATTAAAGTGTTGAACAACAACAATCAAATGTACAACAAACCATCAAAATGACCACTTAACACAATGTTTTGATGAAGGAGTTCACCCCTCCTCGGCTACATCTCCTTGGTCCAACTTCCATGGCTTGGGCCTCTGTATTAGCTCAAAATTGAAAAAGTGATGATTACAATTCTTTACTACTCCTAAAACCTATTTCAATGTGCTAAGAACATCAAAATCATCTAAGAACACCTCTTCCTGATCCCAATTTGGTCGAATTTTGCAAAAGTTATGGAAAAATCAATTTCTCCTAGTAAAACTCCATTAAAATGGGAGGAACTCCAGTTAAATCCACTAAAACTAGAGTTACCACCGAATTTGGAGGGACTACCAAAAACTCCGCCAAAGTAACTGCTCTTAACTGGTGGATAATCTCAGATTAATTAACGTTAAACTAGATTAATTAATGTTAAACAAGACTATTGGTTAATCCACAGTTAAGGCTTGCATTAAATGTTGTAGTGGTCACATGTCGAATGGTAAATGCCACGATTAGTTGAAGATTAACCAACAATTTCATTTCTGCTGGACACTAGATAGTTTGGTACTAGTTACATGTTGTGGTTTAGGTTGGCAGTTAATGCCAATGGCTTACCCCAACTCTACCACGGTTAACACAATAAATATGTTTTCAAGCCGTTATATGTTATGTAGTAATGGTGTAGCATAGTGGTAAGGCACGTGGTTTGCGTAGTGCAAGTCTTGAGTTCAACCCCCTAGCCTACCATAAAATTTTACTATGCATCGATGTATCTGACCTTTGTGGAGGGACATGTGGCAGCCTCCAGGCTTGCCACTTGTCCCCTCCTCATTGGTCCACCTCATCCAATAAAAACAAGCCACATCACCACACCATTATCCAAAACCACATTGGACATCGACCAACTTTGACCCTGCCCAGTCACCTGCCACATCACCAATATAGACTGTTGACTGTGTAGTGACTGTACTTTTTTTGCAAAAAAATATTATGTTTGGCAAAGCGGACAAAACACGATATCTTCCTCATACGAGCTCGGTTTTATGTGAAATGAGTTGCATTGGGATCGTATCACCGAGACGGACGCGGTTATTCTAGTTTTGAGCGATTACAGGCACATTGAATTTTGAGAAAAAATTTGCCCCTAGTCCAAATTCCGATCACTCCTTCCCACTGACAGGCTTTTAGACCCACAAAAACTGGTTATTTGATGAGAGTTGAATACTATTTTGCTTCCCAAGTTCTATCAATTGATTCTACTCAGAAAAATCTTCATGACAACCACTTGGGTTCATTGACATGGCTTGCTTTGTCAATTGCTTGGCAATTCAACCAATGTTCTCCTTTTATTGTTGACCCAATCCAACACTTGTTGGTTGCTTGCTGATTAAACACCATGTTATACCAAAGCGATCCCTCGGTGCTTGGAAAGCTGACTGATGGCCTTCCCACTGAGAATCATGTTCCTCCTTTGCAACACATGCATTCGATGCAAGCTTCTCCTTGGAAACCACTTTTCCAAGTTAAACCCATCTGAGTGAACTACAATAATGAGTTCCAATATCAATAATAACAAGAAATGAAATGACCATTCTTTTACCCCCACGATTCCAAATTCCACATATAGAAGAATGCATTCACCTTCTCTTTCGCTTATTGGCATCAACACATTATATGGCATTTTTTTCCACTCTCTCTTATTGATTCCATCATCCTCCAGTATTAACATGCTACTCATGTCATGATTTGAGAAAGAAGGCTAATCATGAGCCTCTTGCTCAAGCGTGGACCTTCTAAAATCCCGCGACATATTGTCACAAGAAACACCATTAACCTTGAAAAACACTCATGCAAGAACATAACTTGACAACCTCTTCCTTTTGCTTCTTCAAAGCAACAAATGTCACATCATGTGAACATCGCCATGTACTCTTACATCTTGGTGTATAAATCATCGATTAATCACAAGTCTACAAAACATGCTTCTTCAAACAATTGACTTTCAAGTAAAGCAAAATCTTGTACAACAACTCGACGATTTACAACAAGAATTCCACATTCTCATGAAACAATTCGTCACATCTCCCTTACATATTTGGAGACAAAGTCAATTTTTCCAAGTTGATATAACATACATGTAACAATTAATCGACCACATACATGTGCAAAAAAAATCAACATTCTCAAGTTGACAACATACATGTTAACAAAGAAATCAACCAACACAAGTCAATCACTCATGAATGTTCAAGCACAATGAAACTATTAAAAATTCCACTATTCACACACACAAAATCTCATGCATGTATAACAATTCTCAACTCTCTCACAAGTACAAGAATCCCATTAGTATGTACGAGTACTTAAAGAGTTGAAATGACCAAATTTGCTTCAATATAGTGAGTCAACATACTCCACTTTCGAACGCCTTCCTAGTGTAAACATGTAAGTTCAAGAATGCAACATGCATGCAAATTTGTAATTGCAAATTTCCATTTTTATTGCATCTAAGTGAGTCAACATAACTCTACTTTTCCAACATCTTGCTTCATGCAATATGCAACATACTTTCAGGAGAAAAGAAATGCCACAATAAGGCAATATTTGCATCAATTATCAAAAGAAATGCAATGCTTTAATTGGTTAAGAAATCTAACAATCTCTTTCCAAACCATTTCAATGGTGCTTCTTTCATATGCACTTCATCATGTGTATCATCCTAACCCACATCAATTATGGAATCCTCTTTTCCATTCTTACCAAAATCTCTCTCCACCTTCTTCAAATGTTGTGGATGACTTGTTGGATGCAAAATCCAACACTTGTCTACAAGATGATCCTGCTTATGGCAACGAGTGAAAAATAATTGCAACTTCTTTTCAACACGGTTTCCATTATCCAATGGACCTTTGGTTTTCTGTATCTTTCGTTTTGAAAGTTTCCTGTGTATGGCTATCCTCTTCCAACACCTCGAAACAATATGGTTATTCAAACCACAAAAGGAACGTGTAAATTTTCTCCAAATCTTATGTGAATATTTACCGTGTTTATCATAATCAAAAGAAACTTGATTAAAGGAAGATTTATACCTTGCACATTCACCTTTGTCACTTTCTTGAAGAGGTGAATTTGATGAGGTAGTGTCTCTCTTCGAAATACCAACAATGGTTTCAATCACCTTAGAGCTTTCAACATCCCCTTGTTTGCCATTTCCACTAGTTGCACACTTATGAGCATCTTCTTGCAAAGTGGGTATAAAAATTTTGCATTCCTCATGAGTACAAACTTCAGAAACTTGAGAAAATGAACATGTAATGAAATTCCTTCTTGGAACACCTTCATGTGCCTCCTTGGCTTTGGATCATTCTCCATCATGTTGTTCATAACCAAGACCCAAATACCTAGGCCTTTCCTCAACAACAATTGGCTCAACTATGCCTTATGCATATTTGCCTAACCCTTTACCTTCATAGACCATATTCATCAATAATTTGGACCCTGTTCCTCTAGTGTGTCTTTCAAAATCACCAAAACATTCATTTTGAGAGAAAAATGAAGATGAACTTGAATTGCATACCTCATTTTCATGCACATACTTGGCTAGGTTTTCTTTGGCATCATGGAGTTGAATCTCCATCTCATGCATCTTTTCAAGAAGCTCTTGCTTCTCTTCTTCATGGCCATCAACTGCTCTTCAAGTATAGTGTTCTCCTTCCTATCTTCATATAGCTCTTGCACCATATCTCTCATGATGATAAGCTCTTGCAACATCTCTTCATCAAAGAGTCTTGCTAAGGAAGATGAATTAACAACATCATTTGTTGAAGCTGCCATCACATAAACTTTCACACAGTTAAGTTATCCTTGCACAAATCTCAAGCAATCAAGAAAATAACCTTTGCTCTGATACCAACTTGATTTGTAGTTGTATGTTAGTTTTTATGTGCTAATTTTAACTTCATAATTAAAAACAAATGCTTATCATTTGCTTCATGTGCATAGGTTTTCTTTATGGTGATTGTGAATGAACATGTAAATTTATGTCAAATTTTATGTCAAATTCATGAGAAAAATAGCATAAAAGTAAAGTGTTGAACAAAAACAATCAAATGTACAACAAAACATCAAAATGAGCACTTAGCATATTGTTTTGATGAAGGATTTCACCCCTCTTGGGCTACATCTCGTCCGTCCAGCTTCCATGGCTCAGGCCTCTGTATTAGCTCAAAATGGAATAATTAATGATTACAATGCTCTATTTCTCCTGAAACCTGCTTCAATGTACTAAGAACATAAAAATCATCTAGGAACACATTTTCTTGGTCCCATTTTGGTCGAATTTTGTAAAAGTTATGGCAAAATCAGTTTCTCCTAGTAAAACTCCACTAACACTGGAGGAACTCTAGTTAACTCCACTAAAACTGGAGTTACTGCCAAATTTGGAGGGACCACTGAACTAATTGATCTTAACTAGTGGATAACCTCGGATTAATTAACGTTAAACATGATTAGTGCTTAATCTGCAGTTAAGGCTTGATTAAATGTTGTAGTGGTCAGATGTTGAGTGGTAAATGCCACGGTTAGCTGAAAGTTTCGTTTGCGCTAGCCACTAGATAGTTTGGTACTGGTCACATGTTGTGGTTTAGGTTGGTGGTTAATGCCAAAGACTTACCCCAACTCCGCCATGGTTAACACAATAAATATTTTTTCAAACCGTTATATCTTAAGTCGTATCAGTGTGGCATAGTAGTAAGGCACTTGGTTTGTGTAGTGCAGGTCCTGGGTTCGACCCCTTAGCCTGCCATAAAATTTTACTACGCACCAATGTATCCGACCTTTGGGGAGGGACATGTGGCAGCCTTTGGACTTGCCACTTGTCCCCTCCTCATTGGTCCACCTCATCCAATAAAAACAAGCCACATCACCACACCATTATCCAATTACAGTGCGCCACTTGGCGAAACCACACTGGACATTAGCCAAATTTGACCCTACCCAGTCACCTGCTACATCAGTAGTATGGACTGCTAATTGTGCAGTGACTGTACTTTTTTTTGCAAAAAAATCTTATGTTTGACAAAGCGGACAAAACACGATATCTTCCTCATACGAGCTCGGTTTTGAGTGAAACGAGTTGCGTTGGGATCATATCACTGAGACAGAAGCGATCATTCAGGTTTTGAGTGATTCTGAGAACTATGACTTTTGAGAAAATTTTGCCCCTAATCTAGATTCCAATCAGTGGAAAACACTATATGCTCTTCAAAACATATGTAGAGAGGCAGAGTTATGGGATTGGAAAACAATTAAAGTGATTTTTGGGCTCCTAGTTTGTCCAGTGATATTATATGGGTGTAAATTGTGGGTAGCAGCATCCCTATCTCAAAATTGGAGCAAATTGAGAAAATCAGCTTGATCGTGAGCAAGTTTAAAATTAAAAGTTCTTTTTCTTATGAGATAATGTTGAGTGAAATAGGAGCAACTTCCATCGAAGAAAATGCTATGGTGCTTCTCATAAAGGTATCCTCATAGAATTGAGCAAATGGGAGAATGTAGATGGCCTAAAGTTATCTTCAATGAAGGAATGAGTGAACGAAAGAAATTGTGGATAAGACAAAAAAAACAAATGGATGAAAAAATGGAATATTTACATCAATGCATGTCCAAAAAATAGAAGGATTTGAAGAGTTATGTTATGGGGAAGTTTCGTAAGCATATATGGGGCAAATAGTTGGGTAGAAAGAAGAAGTACTATGTTCAAGAATTTAACCCAGTGTGTGATCTCCAACAAAAAGTGTACATTAGAGATAGCATTCCATGGAGAGAAAAGATTCTTATTGCTCCATTAAGAACTAACTCACATCAATTACGGTGCAAAACAGGTCAGTGGAAAAGACCTAAAGAAGCTTGGGAAGAGAGGGTGTGTACTTTTAGCACTTCTGGGGCAGTGGAATCGGAAAAACATTTCATTTTGGAATGTGATGCTTTCAGAGACATCAAAGATAGTTACAATAGTATGTTAACATCAGTTCATTGGCATTGTCTTTTCAGTGAGGGAGCTATTACAAAGTTGGGTGAGCTCATCATTAATTTGAATAATAAGAGGATTGAATTGCAAAAGGAAAAAAGCAGGGAAGCTAGTGGTCTCAAAGATTATAACTAGTCTTGTGGACATTAAAATTTCATTTCATTTCATATGTCTACACAAAATTGAAAATTATTACTCGAGTACTATTCAACTCTAGAGAATTCACCATCCAAAAAATGTTCTATTAATGTAGGTGTTACTCAACATGAAGAAGTCACCATCAAAATGTCCATCAAGAACCATCGTTACCAAAGGGTTTTGGTTTTCATGGCACCAAGGAAAAGGTTTTCAAGTACACATGGAGACCACTAATATAAGTGTTGTCCACTAAACCTTTTTGGTTGGTCCTTCGTTTGCAGAGTATAGAAACAATGTGCAATGTTGGGGTCAATCCAAGGAAGAGTACAAGGGAAGTTTACAATACTTTTTAGTGGAAAATCCATTTTCTTGTGCCATATTAGACCATTGATTTTGCTTTCTTCCTTAGAATTTGACTGGGAGTTGAAAGGTGGGGCTAAGTTACCATTCTAGAATAGTGACCTCTAGATATATGACATGGAAATTGTGAACTCTGGAGCTCTGACTGAGGTCACAGTTCACAAGATCACATGACTCTAGCACTTAGAACTATGATGTAGGGAAGTGCGACTTAGGAACTGTTCACTAGGTCACATGACTAGGTCACATATCTAGAACTGTGACCTAAGTCACAAGATCATAACAAGAAGTGTGACTTGTGAACTATGACTGAGGTCACATTTTCTGAGGTCATAATTTCCTAGGTCACAATTCAAGAACTATGACCTCTGGAACTGTCACTGAGGTCACAATTCACTAGGTCATATGACTAGCATTTGGAAGTGTGACATAGGGAAGTGTGACTAAGGAATTGTGACCAAGGTCACAATTCACTAGGTCACATGACTAGCACTTAGAACTCTGACATAGGGAAGTATGACTTAGGAATTGTGACCTGTGAACTCTGAACGATGTAATAGTTTCCAATGTCATAGTTACCTAGGTCACAATTCCATAACTGTGACCTAGGCATTGTGACCTAGAAATTCTAACCAATGTAATGGTTTATGAGGCCACAATTCCCCAGGTACTATGACATGTGAATAGTAACCGATGTAATGGTTTTCAAGGTCAGAGTTCACCTCAACAATTATGACCTTTGGAACTATGACTCTAGAACTTGGAACATTGACCTAGGGAAATGTGACCAATATAACAGTTTCTGAGGTCGCAATCCCTTAGGTCATAATTCTAGAACTGTGACATGGGAACTGTGACCAATGTAATAGTTTATGAGGTTGTAGTTCCTTAGGTCATAGTTCCAGAACTATGGCATGGGAACTGTAAACTCACATAATCTCGGGTGCTTTCATTTCAACGGGAGAGCTCAGGGCTACGAGTATGTTATCCCTATGAAACACCCCCTTATCTAACCCGAAATGTAGATGGCTATTAAGCTAACCCGATTATCAATGTGTAGTTATAAGAATCAGGTGAAATATTTCTTTTTTACTTACTTTCTCTTTTATCACTAAAAAGGCCACAAATCATCATATCTTGTTCTTTGAATTGTTTTTGGTGATACAAAATTTCTCCCTAATTAGACTCTAGAAACAAAAATTATATTGTTTTAAAGATCTTACGTCTTCGCCTTACAAGGATACCTGTCATGCCAAGTGGCACCCACATGGCCGAATGTGGTTACACATGGCATAATATCTTAATGATTTATTACACATGGTGGTTTACTTGGTATCTGCCACTTCTCCCTAAGTCCATCTGACTTAGTTACACTTATCACCATGATGTAATCTTAGACTTGCATGTAATGTCACCCTTATATGTATATATATGTTTACAGATATTTAATTGCAAATATAAAAGTGGTTTATAAACCTTGGGGACTCCCTTTTTCATTTCATATGTCCCTAAGGTTCACGGGACCCCTTTTTATACATGTATAGATATAACATTTGTGGAACCCTGATTCCTCACACAATACATACCTCTTAGGGAAACTTTTCAGGGCGAAATTTTGCAAATGGGCTACTTTTTGTACATTTTTTAAAAAAAGTATTCACCAATTTTGTTAAGAATTCCCCATTTTTTACCTATATATGATTAAATGGATCATATTCTCCAAAACATTACCAATTTTAATAGTAAATTACATATTTTTTTATTGAATATTCGCTTACGTTCTATATATATGAATTTTCAAACCAAAATAGTCACTTACAATACTATATATAGAAAAATATTTAAATCCTTACAAAATACCCTAATACCTCTCTATGAGTTATACCTATAATATTATATTCAACATTAAACCCACATGTATACATAAAATGCATGAATTTATAGTTTACCTGCTACTAGATTTTCCCTCCACACTTTATAGTCTAATAGTATGCATGCATATAATCATACTCAATGAACCGTGTGTCCATGCGAAATTCCACTTACAAATACATACCACCTATCTATATCCATGCGCGTCCCCTATTTTCCTTTATGCGACTTCCACATTTTCCGGAATGACCTACACACCATATACATATACACATATATGTGGGACCCCCTTGATAATATATAATGTTGGAATAAGAGGACCCCACTCTATGTGAACCAATTGTCAATGCGACATGCGTGTGTTAAAATAAACGTGCATAGACATATCTAGATTGACCTTGAATTTAGCACATGTATGAACATGAAGGTTTGTGTAAAACCATTAAATAACTTCACGGCATAATGACAACATTGATATTGCATCATGAAGTCATTGTTTGTTCATCCTTACGCGGCAATCTCTTTATATATATAAGGCATAAATATTCGGTCCCTCTTTCCATTTACATATATATATGTATAAACTTTATACATTTACATTTATATATATATATGTATAAACTTTATATTTATGTTCACATGTCGTAATTACCATTGATATTGTGAGTCCCTTTTCAACATGTATATCTACGTACCTTGCATGTATGACTACCTACCATGCATAGTGGGCATCACAACCCACTTTATGTAAAATGTTATACCCTTTGATGCGTGCAATGCACCATGCCTTCGTCTTCTCTTATAGATATGATGCGTGCAATGTACCATGCCTTCGTCTTCTCTTATATATATATATCTATAAATATATATCCTCAGGAACTGGGAAGAATTCTCTTCTCTCTTAGATAGTCTAGTGATAAAGTATATGTTTTTCTTAGTGGCTTTATATCAAGCTCTAAGATCGACACAAAAATCTTGTTCCTGTCATTTCATCGATAGATCATATGTGCCGATAAAACAGAGTGTGCCTTTAGAGATGTAGTCTCATCATAGTACTTAAGGAGGCCTACATTCTTCAAGATTGCTTGGGTCATTGCAGTAATAGGGTGAAGGTATAAATCCCTCTCCTTCTCTTTGGCTTGCCATGTTCGAACCATTTTGTATGGGTCTGTCTACTGCTCCTTCTCCTATTGCTGCTCCCTTTGTTGACATCTCTGTTACATGATTGACATATAAAATACATCAACCTCATACTTAAAATACATTTTTTTTTATTAAATGAAACATGTATTTATGAATATGGAAACACAACTTTCAATTAAAAAAAAAAAATCATTGTTGCACATAAAACACAGTGATGCACCATTGTTGGTGCGCTTTCCACAATAACCGCATTGTTATTGGTGCACACATAAGTATGACGCACCATTGTTGGTTCACAAATTTAACTTTTGATAGCAGTTTGACACACTTGTGCATCGAAGCACATGTATAGCCATTTTGCATTGGTACAAAATGTTCAAGTTATCGAATGCACGGAGCTAAAGCTATATTTTTAAATATTATTTTTTGGTGCATTTGGTAAATATAAACCCAACGGGTGTGACATACCAACGTAAAATGTGTCATATCTTTCCAGGTGCATTTTCATTTACAAGACACACCTTAACAGTTACTACGATGTGTTATGTTCATGCATCGACATGCAATGCACTCTGTAAAGTGACAAGGCGCACATAATCGCTAACAAATTAAATTACAAAGAAACATAGATATTACCTAGACATTTGGTCATCAGAGAGTCATTGTGGAAACATAATGGAGAAAAACATTTTTTGAAAGCATTTGAAAAAATTGGAAATTCAAATAGTGAGCACGGTACGAAAATATGGTGAGAAAGAGAAGCACCGATGTTAGGGCTCTTACATGTGGCAAGAGTGGAATCGATGCTTTAGAGCTCTCCCGGAATTTAGATGGTAAAAATGAAAATTATGGTCACGAGGATTTTTTTATTTAACCCTCCTTTGACGCATTTAGCTAACCGCACCGAGGCGGGATATATCGAAAAGCACCACATATTTTTTTTTAATTAAAAAATATCGCAATGTTTTGCGAGACGCCCCAGATGTTTCTATACATGTACCTCATTGGTGATGTAGTTTTACTATAACACCGCTCTATTATTAGAAATAAAAGAACGCTTAGCAGTGCTCTTAAGAAGAAGCCCCAGGGAATGTACATTTACCGCACCAAAGCGTCGTTGAAAAATTAAAACACATTTTTTTGAAATTTAAAACTATAACGGTGCTCCTTAGTGATATGCACTGGGTCATTTTTCTACATGAAGGGACCCAGTGTTATCTATTGTTAAAGCACTAGCCCATCGTATCATTTAACGCAATGCGTTTTTATTTTATTTTATAAAAATAAAATTTCCATGGTGCACCATATTATATGAAGCATCGGTGCTTATATGTATAGTAAAGCACCAATCATTTGTACATTTTATATGCACTGTCTAAAAACATATACCAAAACATCTACTAGCCACCTTCGCTACAAACAAATTTTTGAGCTATTTTTATAAAGGCTTCCACAAAAACCTTCGCTAAAAAGTCTCTTCCTTATTGTGGCTTCATAACCATTGTTCCTTTTCGTGTGTGGAAGGAAGAACAATTTGTCTTTTATTTGTGCGAAAAGAAGAACACGCCGAAGAGACATTCACACCTTGCACACTACATTTCTTCAACAGACACGTGAACTCTTTTTTAAGGTCATGGGACTCAATTCTAGGTTCAATTTTGTTAGCGTTTAAGCAAGAATGCATCACCATGTCAACATTGAATGGTATGTTGGGTCGTCGAACTTAAATGCATCACTTCTGTCGGTGGTCGATTTAAATGCTTCATGTGGCTAGCCACTAGTGGCACAAGGCAGTGATCTATCTGCTGCTAGTGTCCATTTATAGATAAAATATCTTGCCCATGAGAAATACCCGTACCTATGTGCCCATAAATAATTCTTCTAGTAGCAACTAACCTTATCACATACCTACAAGTTTTTCTTTCAATGCCACTTACCAACTATTGTAGGGTAATCGGTCCTACTTGTTATGTTTCAATGACATTTGCAAAGCCAACTAAATGCGAGGAACATGGTAAATGAAATATTTATGTTGTTTGATGTCAATACAATGGTCTATAAATAAAAGAAAATGCATGTATCGTAATCTGCACTCTACTCATCTGTGTCGTAGGAGGTGCAATTAGTTAGATAGAGGATTCAATGAAATGGCGGGAGGCTACCATTAACAAAGGAGTAGTATATTTAGGCGGTAGAATGGCCCGTTTCCGTCATCGACCGGAAAATCGTTTCGGCTCTGGCCACCCAGAATGTTTCCGCCTCTGCCACCGTCCCATATCTTTGCCAACCTCCTTCTCCGCCACCCTCCCCGGGCACTTCTGACATTTCCTGCCATTCCCTAACCAAAAATCAGGAGCGGATCGCCGCTAGAGCTAGAGGGCCTGACATCCCCTGACAAATCGGAGACGAGCTATTGCAGCGGCGGAATATGGTTCTGCGGAGCTCCTTATTCCGGTTCCGGTCGGAATTGTCTGATCGCTCTCCGACCCGCGCTGTCTCGAGCATGAAGGCTCTGTATTTCCATTTTGTTTGAATTGATATTTATCGCTAACCAACCAGCACAGATAAACACTACAGATAAACACTACGCGTCATGTACATTTTCATAATTTCTTAACATGGCAAACCCCGATATATAGCGATTGAATTCTGTAACATTCTACTGTCCATCTTTTGTGAAACGTATTCTTAAGTTCTGTTGAGTTATTTGAAAGTACAGTGGTATGCAGAAAATTCAGGGTGAGTTTATTTCATATTTTAGAAATAATGCCCTGTCAGTTTACAGTCTACATACTTCTTTGATTACAGATTCAGTGAGAAAAGCGCTCAACAAACGTTCAGAAAATGGCCGAGTCCAACTCCACTAACACTGAATCAGTCAGCTTTGGTAGCACATCTCAATTGTTCAGCCCTCCTAGTCCTCAACCCGACAGAGTGCGGGAGCTACATCACAATGGCAGGCGACAGAGAAGGCTTTTCAGCTCCAAAGGAGAAGGATGTAATGACCAGGAGCTGAACGATGCAGAGCTAGATCATATACCAAATGACCTCTTTAATGAAGAAATTTTGGCACCTGTGGAGGGTCAGTTTTCTGCAGAGGGTAGTGGGTCATGTAGGGCATCTGCGGAGTATCACGTTCCTGCAGATAGCAAAGGCACATATTCTCTGCATAATCAAGCTGAAAATAGGTATTCCTCTGTACTATCTTGGGTGCCCTATAATTTGGAGGGCATCCGAAATAATTCTGAAAATGGGAACCATGATAGCCTTGAATCATCTGTGACGCCC
The DNA here is from genome assembly GCA_000404065.3 of Pinus taeda. Taxonomy (NCBI): domain Eukaryota; kingdom Viridiplantae; phylum Streptophyta; class Pinopsida; order Pinales; family Pinaceae; genus Pinus; species Pinus taeda. The sequence goes on from APFE031496115.1 coordinate 167,376, forward strand.
TACAACTTGGAGGATGCACTTCAGAATTTTTTGGGTCATAGCAATGAAGAAGACCTGATACGTCTCTGGGAAACTGCCAGTAGAGACACCCAATTTGAAGGGATGAACAATGGTTCATGTTTGGATGATGATGATTTTGATGGTTTGGAGGGCATCCGAAATAATTCTGAGAATGGGAACCATGATAGCCTTGAGACATCTGTGACACCCTACAACTTGGAGGATGCACTTCAGAATTTTTTGGGTCATAGCAATGAAGAAGACTTGATACGTCTATGGGAAACTGGCAGTAAAGACACCCAATCTGAAGGGATGAACAATGGTTCATGGTCGGATGATGATGATTTTGATGGGAGATTTTTCGAACATCGACATGGAAGCCTCCAACGATTTCTGATCAGCAGTGGAGAGTACTGGAAGCTATCTCCAAGGGGAAGTCTGTATTTGTGACAGGATCAGCGGGTACCGGTAAGAGTTACCTGCTTGAATTTGCTAAAAGAGTACTTTTTGAACTGTATGACCCCGATTCTGTATTTGTTACTGCATCAACTGGGATTGCTGCATGTGCTTTAAATGGTAGAACGTTACATTCTTTTGCTGGGATCGGATTAGGGGATAAACCTGCACATGTTTTAGCATCCATAATTAGTTGCAGGGTAAATTCAGAGGCCTTCGAAAGGTGGACGTCTGCAAGGGCTCTAATAATTGATGAGATAAGTATGATCGATGGCGAGCTTTTTGACAAGCTAGATTATATAGCCAGGGATATAAGGAGGAGAAAACGAGTATTTGGTGGATTGCAGCTGGTTGTCACCGGGGGTTTCTTTCAGCTTCCACCTGTGAAACCTCCAAATCCAAGGAAACAATTTGCGTTTGAAGCTAGGTGCTGGAATAAGTGCTTTGATATGCAAATAGAATTGAGTGAAGTGTTTAGACAAGCAGACGGGGAATTTATAGGTATGCTCAATGAGATTCGCAGGGGTAGGTGCAGCCCTAATACCAAAGTGAGTTTAAGTAACTGCATACTGCCATTAAGTTGGAGTTATGGTATAGCCCCAACAAGACTTTTTCCCACAAAAGTTGATGTAAGACGAGAGAATGACTTGGAGCTAATGGCATTGAACAAAGAAATTATCCCATTTACAGCCAGGGATACAGGAGACCAAAAGCATTTGGTAGATAATGGAGCGGCTCCCAAGGAGCTCTATCTTTGTGAAGGTGCCCAAGTGGTGCTTATTTGGAATTTAGATGTAGAAGTAGGGCTTGTGAATGGTGCCAGGGGTGTGGTTATAGGGTTTACCTACAGTGAGGTAAGGGAATCACGGGATGTCAGTCCAAAAGGTCTTTGGCCAGTTGTGCGCTTTCATTGCCTTGAAACAGAACAGGTTTTAAGACCTGTTGAGTGGGAGGTCCACGAGGGGAAAGCAGTGGTGGCTAGTAGGCGGCAGGTTCCACTTCTTCTAGCATGGGCACTTAGTGTGCATAAGTGCCAAGGTATGACGTTGGATACAGTTCAAACTGATCTGTCAAAGGCATTTGAGTATGGCATGGTTTATGTGGCCGTTTCTCGTGTAACTCGAAGGGCTTCAACTCACTGGATTCAATCCATGGAAAATCAAGGCACACCCTAAGGTGATTAAGTTCTATGAAAGGTTCACTGAGGAAAATGGTGACTCTGGTATTCCCACAGATCACTTTTAACAATCTCTTGAAGAGAAAGATTATGGGTCCTTTAAAGAATTATTACCATGTAAACTTGGAAAGGGAGCAGTTGACTGATAAGTTTCTGGGAATCATAAGTTTCTGGGACTTCTCTAGTTTAAGTATTGCTGCAGACTATTATGTTCTGAATCACAATAATTTTAATGGCTGACCTTATGGGTCACTGTGGCTGATTTATGGAGGCAGTATTCTGTTCCCCAACTGTAACAGCATTATCTGTGGTCTATGATCTGAAATAACTTTTGGAGACAAATTTATTATTTTAGGCCCAAACGTACATAATCAACCGTGCATTTATTTTATGTGGGTAGTTCTGCTTTACCCAAATTCTTTGGGTATTGTCTACAAGGACCCTTTACACATTATATTTGGATGCGAAAGTGCTGTAAAGAGCATCCATTTTGGTCTTCAGCGAACATTAAGGATCGTTAACTAGTTACTACTTCAATACATAGATGGAGTAGGATCATGTGTTATGCCCTCCTCTTTTGGTTAGAAGGGCTAAAATCTTAAGTTTTAATGCTAAAACAGGTCATCTGTCCTGACACAACTGTTTTTAGAATGCATGTTACTGACATAAAATATTGCTCATCCTGCCAATTAAAAGGTGCCGTGGAATTTCAATCACGATCATACACTGGCAGATCCAATCTCTGTGAAAGTGCATATTCAATTTTTTTTTCAAAGCCATGAAGTGTCTTGTGACATTCAGAGTGTTGCATGGGAGCAGATAGCTGTGGCTGCGGACAAAAGAGTGGGTGTTTAAAGTGAGGGTCAAAACTATTAAACAAAGGGAACAGTGATGTGGCAGTGTTCCATGTATGAGAAGTTCGTTGGAACATGGTTGCAGGTAAAGATGGGATAGAAGAATCCATGTAACTCTCTTTTTCGTTGTTAAATGAAATATTTATATGGTCACCATGTACAGAAATGCTCATTTTCATGAATTAGATGTGATATAAATGTGACTTGTGTCTGATTTCTAAATCATTCGGCCCTTGAATGTGAATGAGATAATTTTTGTACAGCATTGATAAAGTTATAAACTTTCTTTTGGTAATCTGATTTTCCGAAGTTTTACAATGTCAAGAGTGACTATCATATTTTTTCCTCTAGAATGGTCATGCCTAAAGGGGAGATAACCGTAAATTCCATTATTCAAAAGCTGATTGATATTTACAAAATTATGGAACTTTTGTTTCTTCAGTTGGTCTCCCTGGGTTGTCATCTCTTTTGTTTCTTCAGTTGGTCTCCCTAGATTGTCATCTAAATTTGTTTATTGAGTGCATTATCTTTCGCTGATGACTCCCGAGTCCTTATCATTATTAATAAGGTTTAATATTTTTTTTGATGTTTCATAACAAATGTTGTGGCCACACGCAGTGTACCGCTTAATTTCCATTTGCACCCTTATTTGCAAGTTTGTCTGCAACCCTATTAGCATTCATCTAACACGAAGACTCTTTAAAATGACAAGGACATTTATTAATTCTCTTATTTCTTGAAACAGAGCATCCAACTTTAAATTATGCTCAGCTCGCTCATTCTCAATGTTCATAACCTCATGTGCTATTAATTTTGCATTGCCTTTCAAAATCAGCTTTCATAAAAGTAGATGTGCTGCAATCTTAAGGCCTTGTTGATTTTTAAAAACCAGTGTCTAGACAAATAGATCAGATTTAGATTTACACTTCTGGAATTCTTTAACAAAGTAAAGCGGCGGAAAAAAACTTTAAAAGAGCAATAAAAACAAGAAATGTTAGGAAAAGAAAAAAAACAAACCTTGTGCATGCACAGTTTTTCTGCTCTTCGACATTAGTTCATCATTCAAATAACTTTTGAACTTACAAGAGCTCCCATACTGGGAAAATGGCTTTGAGAAAAAATTACAAATGAAACCCAACAAACATAAATTTCCAGCTCTCAAAATCCTGCCCCAGATCACCTCTATGCTGTATTGTATGGTTTATACAACCTGCAAATTAATGTCTCGCAAAATCCTTCTTCAGAAAATAATTAAGGTGTCCTCTATTTCACTTGGCTTCTTTTTATAATTGTGAGTTGGGCCAAATCCCTAATCTCAACAGTGAAGATTAAACTTAATCTTGAGTTGAAATCAATGGTCCAAAATTCAACTTAAATCACTAGTAGCCAAACTTAGGCACTTTATTAAATTAAACTTACTTTATAAAAAGATGTTCACTTTATCAATTAATTAATAAAGTGAACTCCTAAGTCTGGCGGTCATTTAATGATGATTATTGCAACTTGTACACTTTACTTTTGCAGAAATACCCATTAGAGTTACAATCATCAACAGTCCTTAGCGAGGGAGGTATTCTCCACCGCTCCAAGCTTATCTCGAATGAAGACATATTTTCCTTTCACCAAAGGTTTGGTGAGTATGTTTGCAACTTGCTCATTTATCGGAATATATTAGAGCTTAACTGCGCCCTTCAGGACCTTGTCTCTAATAAATTGGTATCTAACTTGATGTGTTTCGACTTGTCAGAAATGCTAGATTCTCTGAGAGTTTCATCCAACTCTGGTTGTCATAGTGAATCATTGTAGGCTCTAGATCTTGATCAAACATTCTTGTAAGTAGCTTGTGAAGCCAAACTGCATCACAACTAGCTAAATTGGCTGCCATATACTTAGCTTCTGCCAAACTAAGTGCTATTGAAGTTTGCTTCTTGCCGAACCAGTAAATCACTGCAGATCCATACTCAAACAACAATCAAAGATGCTCTTTTGATCTATATCATTCCTTGCTCAGTTTGAATCCAAAATTTGAATAACCTTGCAACTGCACCCAATCTCCACGAAGGTACCTCAAACCATACTCAATTGTGCCCTACAAGTAGTCTTAGCACATGCTTTGCTATGATTCGATGCACCTGCCTTGGCTCTACTATGTATTGACTCAAGGTGTTCACAACATAACAAACGTTAGTCGAGTGTTGAACAGATACATCAATGAGCCAATCAACTTCTTGTACAATTTGGAATCTACCAACTTTGCCTCTGAAAAATTGACCTTTTTCAGGTTGGTTGCCATCAAAGTAGCCATAGATCTACTGTCCCCCATCCAAAATCTCTTCAGGATTTCCATTGTATACTTCCCCTAAAGAAATCCTCTCTTGATCTCTGCCAAACCTCAAGCCCTATAAAGTAATGCATCAATTCAATGTCTTTCATCTCAAATTTTGTTACCAAATTTGACTTGCACTCAATTATCAACTTCTCTGCCCCGTGAGAATCAAGCCATCCACTTAGATTACCAAAGATGAGGGGTTCAGATCCAACCAATATGAAGTATAGGTTTGAATCTCCCTCACTCTTGGTGAAGCCCATGCTTTGCAAATAGTTGTATAATGCAAAATACCCTCCTCTCGGCACTTGTTTGAGTCCATACAAGGCTTTCTTAAGCTTGCATACATGTGACTCTTTGTCATGTACCTCAAACCCTTGTGGTTGCTCTACATATACCTCTTCCTTAATAACTTTGTTGAGGAATATTGTTTTCACATCCATTTAGTGAATCTTCCACTCGATCTTTGAAGTAATATATAACACTACTCGAATAGAAGTGTATCTAGCAATAGAAATAGAAGTCTCCTGGTAGTCTACTCCCTCTTTCTAGGAGAATCCACGGGTCACAGACCTCACTTCTCCACACTTCGATTTGTGGCATGCTTGATGTGAAATTTTGGTTACCCAAAAGGTGCTATTAACCAGTTAATTATTTTCTGTTATTGATTTATAGCAAATTAATTCTTTTACTAGAAGTAACAAATAACAATATAAACAACACCAATCACAAAATGAAAATGCTAGAAAACATGCGAGAAACCAATCACACAATTTAAACTAGTGGTTTTGGACAAATCATTCTTTAAAAAACCCTAATGTGAGGAAAACTAGTTTTCCAATCTTAGAGATTTTATTATTATCTTCAACAAATAAATTACTATTGAGAAATACAATTGCTTGCCTCTCATTGGCAAAAGCTTGGGAAAAACATGTTTTCACTTCTACTAATTTGGAAAGCCCAACAACTTCCCTTTTCTGCAATTCGCATTGCCTCTAGTGACACACACTGACTTCTGGCAATTTGCCCTAGCTCTTTCTGGCAATTCGCAATGGCTTCCAACAAACTCAATATGCCTTTTGGAAGATTCGAATAGCCTCCATGAAATTCGTGTTAGCTTCAAATGAACTCTTATTGGCATTGGAAGACTTGATCTGACCTCTGGAATACTTACATTGCCTTTCGACAAATTTATCTCAACCTCCTCTTGCGAATACACTCAGCAATTCAGCCTCCTCCTGAAACTCATGGTCTCACCGGGAAAAAACTTAGCATCCTACAAAAAACACTAATAACATGAATGTTTGCAAAATATTTTCTAAATCACCGCTACTAAAACTCTCTCGTGTCTTCTCAAAATCACGCTTTCGAATATCTATATATCTCCAAAGCTGCCTATCGATATCCTTTATAATCTTTTTTTTACAAATGAATGGCCACAATTAGAAGTACGCTTGATCTAATAGAAATTTTCTACAAGCTCCTACAGGAAAATCGTCTTTATCCCAATTAATATCTGTCGGGAAAGGAGGTAACTCCTCAAAATGAATTGCATTTCTTCATTAAGATGGCTCATGGATATATACAGTGAGGGAGAGACTCTTGGGCTTCACCTCCCACAGTCTTTTCATTTTCCTATTCTCCATTATTTACTATTTACATTATTTACAAATATTCACCCAATCCCAATGATTAGTGTCAACATTCCCCCTTAATTTGAAAGGATGTTGGTGAGTCCTGACATAAAATAGTGCTCATTATGCTAGTTAAAAGGTGCCATGGAATTTTAATTACGATCATACACTGGCAGATTCAATCTCTGTGAAAGTGCATATTCAATTTTTTTTTCAAAGCCATGAAGTGTCTTGTGACATTCAGAGTGTCGCATGGGAGCAGATAACTGTGGGTGCAAACACAAGAGTGGATGTTTAAAGTGAGGTTCAAAACTTTTAAAACAAAGGGAACAATGATGTGGTATTGCTCCATGTAGAGGAGAAGTTCGTTGGAACATGGTTGCAGGTAAAGATGGGATAGAAGAATCCATGTAACTCTGTTTTTCGTTGTTAAGTGAAATATTTATATGGTCACCATGTATAGAATTGCTCATTTTCATTAATTAAATGTAATATAAATGTGACTTGTGTATGATTTCTAAATCATGCAGCCCTTGAATGTGAGCGAGATAATTTTTGTACAACATTGATAGACTTTCTTTTGGTAATTTGATGCATATGGAACTTTATATTCAATGCATATGCATCACTCTTGACATTGTAAAACTTCTGAAAATCAAATGTTGTGAACGAGATAATTTTTGTACAAGTAGTAACTAGTTAACGATCCTTAATGTTCACTGAAGACCAAAATGGATGCTCTTTACAGCACTTTCGCATCCAAATATAATGTGTAAAGGGTCCTTGCAGACAAAACCCAAAGAATTTGGGTAAAGCAGAACTACCCACATAAAATACATGCACGGTTGATTATGTACGTTTGGGCCTAAAATAATAAATTTGTCTCCAAAAGTTATTTCAGATCATAGACCACAGATAATGCTGTTACAGTTGGGGAACAACATACTGCCTCCATAAATCAACCACAGTGACCCATAAGGTCAGCCATTAAAATTATTGTGATTCAGAACATAATAGTCTGCAACAATACTTAAACTAGAGAAGTCCCAGAAACTTATCAGTCAACTGCTCCCTTTCCAAGTTTACATGGTAATAATTCTTTAAAGGACCCATAATCTTTCTCTTCAAGAGATTCTTAAAAGTGATCTGTGGGAATACCAGAGTCACCATTTTCCTCAGTGAACCTTTCATAGAACTTAATCACCTTAGGGTGTGCCTTGATTTTCCATGGATTGAATCCAGTGAGTTGAAGCCCTTCGAGGCTCCTTACACGAGAAAGGGCCACATAAACCATGCCATACTCAAATGCCTTTGACAGATCAGTTTGAACTGTATCCAACGTCATACCTTGGCACTTATGCACACTAAGTGCCCATGCTAGAAGAAGTGGAACCTGCCGCCTACTAGCCACCACTGCTTTCCCCTCGTGGACCTCCCACTCAACAGGTCTTAAAACCTGTTCTGTTTCAAGGCAATGAAAGCGCACAACTGACCAAAGACCTTTTGGACTGACATCCCGTGATTCCCTTATCTCACTGCAGGTAAACACTATAACCACACCCCTGGCACCATTCACAAGCCCTACTTCTACATCTAAATTCCAAATAAGCACCACTTGGGCACCTTCACAAAGATAGAGCTCCTTTGGAGCCGCTCCATTATCTAGCAAATGCTTTTGGTCTCCTGTATCCCTAGCTGTAAATGGGATAATTTCTTTGTTCAATGCCATTAGCTCCAAGTCATTCTCTCGTCTTACATCGATTTTTGTGGGAAAAAGTCTTGTTGGGTCTATACCATAACTCCAACTTAATGGCAGTGTGCAGTTACTTAAACTCACTTTGGTATTAGCGCTGCACCTACCCCTGCGAATCTCATTGAGCATACCTATAAATTCCCCGTCTTCTTGTCTAAACACTTCACTCAATTCTATTTGCATATCAAAGCACTTATTCCAGCACCTAGCTTCAAACGCAAATTGTTTCCTTGGATTTGGAGGTTTCACAGGTGGAAGCTGAAAGAAATCCCCGGTGACAACCAGCTGCAATCCACCAAATACTCGTTTTCTCCTCCTTATATTCCTGGCTATATAATCTAGCTTGTCAAAAAGCTCGCCATCAATCATACTTATCTCATCAATTATTAGAGGCCTTGCAGACGTCCACCTTTCGAAGGCCTCTGAATTTACCCTGCAACTAATTATGGATGCTAAAACATGTGCAGGTTTATCCCCTAATCCGATCCCAGCAAAAGAATGTAACGTTCTACCATTTAAAGCACATGCAGCAATCCCAGTTGATGCAGTAACAAATACAGAATCGGGGTCATACAGTTCAAAAAGTACTCTTTTAGCAAATTCAAGCAGGTAACTCTTACCGGTACCCGCTGATCCTGTCACAAATACAGACTTCCCCTTGGAGATAGCTTCCAGTACTCTCCACTGCTGATCAGAAATCGTTGGAGGCTTCCATGTCGATGTTCGAAAAATCTCCCATCAAAATCATCATCATCCGACCATGAACCATTGTTCATCCCTTCAGATTGGGTGTCTTTACTGCCAGTTTCCCATAGACGTATCAAGTCTTCTTCATTGCTATGACCCAAAAAATTCTGAAGTGCATCCTCCAAGTTGTAGGGTGTCACAGATGTCTCAAGGCTATCATGGTTCCCATTCTCAGAATTATTTCGGATGCCCTCCAAACCATCAAAATCATCATCATCCAAACATGAACCATTGTTCATCCCTTCAAATTGGGTGTCTCTACTGGCAGTTTCCCAGAGACGTATCAGGTCTTCTTCATTGCTATGACCCAAAAAATTCTGAAGTGCATCCTCCAAGTTGTAGGGCGTCACAGATGATTCAAGGCTATCATGGTTCCCATTTTCAGAATTATTTCGGATGCCCTCCAAATTATAGGGCACCCAAGATAGTACAGAGGAATACCTATTTTCAGCTTGATTATGCAGAGAATATGTGCCTTTGCTATCTGCAGGAACGTGATACTCCGCAGATGCCCTACATGACCCACTACCCTCTGCAGAAAACTGACCCTCCACAGGTGCCCAAATTTCTTCATTAAAGAGGTCATTTGCTATATGATCTAGCTCTGCATCGTTCAGCTCCTGGTCATTACATCCTTCTCCTCTGGAGCTGAAAAGCCTTCTCTGTGGCCTGCCATTGTGATGTAGCTCCCGCACTCTGTCGGGTTGAGGACTAGGAGGGCTGAACAATTGAGATGTGCTACCAAAGCTGACTGATTCAGTGTTAGTGGAGTTGGACTCGGCCATTTTCTAAACGTTTGTTGAGCGATTTTCTCACTGAATCTGTAATCAAAGAAGTATGTAGACTGTAAACCATAGTTACCAAGTTTGAATTTGAATTCGGATTCGAATTCTATACGATAGATAAAAATTCGGATGGAAAAATTTCAATTCGGAAAAAATTCGAGAGTATATATCTTAAACATTTAAATATATACATATTATTTTTCTTATAATAATAAAGTCTTGTCATTTTCTTCCCATTCATTTTGAAATTTAAATAATTTTTAATAATTTTAATCAATATAAACAATTTTAAAATTATCTTTTACCTACCAAAACTACAACCACACTTGTCTTAAATCCAAAATTTATCTCCGTTTTAAAATTCAAAATTCTCTGCTACTTTCAATCGATCTAAAATCTTTTTATAATTAATATTTATTTAAAAAAATAATATTTAAAACTCTCGAAAAAAATACGGAAATTTGGAAATTCACTGATTAAAGTTTTCTTAATGAGTGAATTACCTTATTTTTGAAATATTACGTTCACTGATTAAGAATCTTCCCCTCCGACGAAAATGGGAAAGTCAAGGAATTACCTTTAACATTGCTTAACAGTGTAATGTTTTCTTTTCTCAAAAGCAATGTTAAAGGTAATTAAATTACATTTTATGTGAATCAAATTTACTTTAATAAAAATTGATTGAGGCAAATTATAAATACATATCTAAATCCAATAAAAAGTTGATGACTTTTTTATTAATTAAAAAGAAAAATGTTTTATTAATTAAAAAAAAATGTTTTAAATAATTAAAGAGAAAACCCAAAATAAAAATGAAATTGAATAATAAATAGTTGTTGTTTAATACACTTAAATCTAAAATGAACTCAAACCTGCAAAGATAGCTTTAATACATCAGCGTTAGTATATACTATATAGCAATAAACACAACAAAAATACTTAAATGTCTCGAACAATACACTAAGTAAGACAGAATTAACATCATTTAAATAAATTCTGGCGATAGTTGATTAATTCACAATCCAGATAAGAGTGCTGAAATGAAAATTCTCTGATCTCGTAACATAGTGAATCCCCTGCTCATAATATTCATTCCTTGCTATGTTCATGTGTAATTAGACCGATTTCATAAACTTAAACTTTTTGGCGGTGCAAACATTCACTGCCCTTAACAGTATAATTTTTTCTTTTCTTTAGTGCACCGAATCGACCTCAAACTTTCGAATTAATTCCCAAATCGAATCGAACCAACGAATTTTCGAATTTTTTTTCGGCAGTACGGCCGAATTTGGTA
>APFE031496118.1:0-36831 GCA_000404065.3 Pinus taeda
CTTTGGCATACGATCTCCGTTTGATGCATATGATAGCTCATTAGAAAGATCTATCCGATAACTACCATTGTTGGAACGGGCAACATTGGCCCATGTTGCACCTGGATTCCCCAAAAAACGTCGTTTAGGGCCTCAAGACGGCTCCGGAAGTTCAGGACCCGAAAAACTGCTAAAAATAGTAAGTTGTGCTACAATTAAGGAAACTGAAAATGCTGAGAAAGACAATGGTGGGGGTCCAGGTGGACTTGGCAGGTGGCCACCAATATCCACCTGGATGAAATGAGGAATGCTGAGAGCCGCAGTCATGATAATGGAGCTGAATTAAGGGTAACAAAACTACAGTTAAGTCATGAGGAAGCCGCGGGCATTTTCGGTGAGGGTCATGACTGTACCTCATGTGTTTATGGTATAGTCAAGCTAGATCTTGGTTGGAGAATGTAGAAGGAACCTCAGATGAGTATGAGAGCACAAATCAACACTACTAGAAGGCATAATATAGATTTCAGATGGACAGTAGATATCCATGTTTTGGATGGACACAAGATATCCGTGATAAGGTGCAGGCAGACAAGACTTTGATGTCTTTCTCAGAGGTCTAAAATCCTGTATAGACACAGAAAGGTACCTCTGTCATAAATACAATCTCAGCTAAGATCAAAGTCTCAAAAGGAGTAGTAGGTCTTGGCATTTAAATGATATACCTATCTCAGATCGATGAAGCATTATAAAATTTGGATAACAACATTCTTGGCATAGTCACAATTCTGGTGAGAACAATCCCGATGGATCTATCTCACAACAGTCAAGGTATATGTATATCCTCAATGTAGATATCAAAATAATGCTAGAGGCATGATCTCAGTCTCAACATATGTATGCTATATATATGCGCGTTATAAAGAGGTCAAAAAGGACAATGTATGAATTCAGATTATTGTATACGATAGCATGATTGTGTAGTTTGAGACTGCGTGGAGGATTCGAGAACTATAGCCTAGCTACTTTACTAGGCTGCAAGCCATAGCAAACAGCTAAGGCTGAAACGCATATGGTTGTATAATGAAGCAACAAAAGGATAATGTTGCAGCATGATGAAGCAGCGAGAAGTTATAACAGCAGCATGATGGGCACATTAGCAAGGGCAGCATGATGATGAGAGGAGGAGAAACTCAGTTATCAAGGTTCAACACATTGTAATGGTACATTAAGGTGCTACATGGCGAGGTGCAACAAATGATTGAGAGGCTGCTCTATGATAGGTGAAGGAGTCACCTTAAAGAATCAGTTGAAACAATGTGTCTTCAACTAATGTCATTCAGATATTAAAAGTTAAAGTATTGACTTGTATTGTAAATGTATTATATCTCTCGATTTCTATGCTAAACTTTGAAGAACATAAAAGAAGAATTGATCAAGGTTTTCCCCACATTGTGGGGTTTGTCCCTGGCTAGCACCACATCCTGTTTCCTCTTGTCTTGGCTTGTCCTCTGAGATTTATGTTTTTGTTCTATCGGCAATTTACTTTAATACTGATGTGATTGCTAATCTAGAAAATTGAAATAAATTTCTCTAGCATAGAACATACCTAAAATTAACATGGTATCAGATCTGAGATGATGACAATGCCCAAGCAAGAGTGAAAGAGAAATCACCAAAGACAATTGAGATAGGACAAAAGGATCAATGGGTTCCTTGTAGTGGATCAAAAGTCAAAGTATTGACTTCTATTGTAAATGTACTATCTCTCTCACTTTCTCTGTTGAACTTTGAAGAACATAAAAGAAGAATTGATCAAGGGTTTCCTGACATTGTGGGGTTTGTCCTTGGCTAGTGCCACATCCTATGTCCTCTTGTCTTGACTTGTCTTCTGCGATTTATATTTATTTTCTATCTGCATTTACTTTAATGCTGATGTGATTGTTAATCTAGAAAATTGAAATAAATTACTCTAGCATAGAACATACCTAAAATTAACAAGGTGGCATATTTATTCAGTAGTTTCTCCATCGATGGAGTCATCTGTGTGTACACGTTAATGAATTTACGATAATATCTAGTGTGTCCAAGAGTTGTCCATAGTTACTTCACATTCTTTGGTAGATCCAAATTAATATTAACAATGATTTTTGCAGGATCTACCATCAAAGCTTGCTTACACACACCATGTCCCAGTAAAATCCCATAAGGTACACAAAAAATGTACTTCATCAGGTTTAATGAGATTTGATACTTCCTGTAGATATCCAACATCAAGTGCATGCTCGAGACATGTTTCTTTAATAACCTAAAGACTATCGAGTCATCCAAGTATACCTCCATAAATTTGTGAATGATTTCTTTAAACTCTACGATGACAACTCTGGAAAATATCGTTGGTGCAATCTTCAACACAAACGACATTACTATATATTGAAATTATCACCATTTAGCAGTGAAGTTGGTCTTACTCCTATTTTCTAGTACTATTTTAATCTAATGGTAGCTAGATAACCCATATGTAAAGTAATAGCCCTCCTATCCTCCTACATTTTCCTAAACTTCGTCTCTGAATGGTGTTGGGAATGGGTCATGTACACATGTGTCATTCAGCTTCCTTAAGTTAACACAGATCCTTGTTTCTCCCTTACTATTTTTCTCTTGTACTACCATTGGACTCACTCAATCAAATTGTTCCATATGTTTAATTATGCAAGTTGCGACCATCTTCTTAAGTCCATGCTTTACCGTTTCTTTCTACTTTGGGTTGACCCTATATGTTCACTATTTTATAGGGTTTGCATCCAATTTCAAATTGATTTTCATGACACTCAAGTCGCCCATGATGCCTTTTAACTCTGTGAACTTCGTTGGGAACAACTCCTGATACTCATGCACTAACTCAGTGAATCTTTGTAATGTATCTTCATCCTAGTAATCTCCTATGCACATGAACTTGGGCTCCACCTTTGAGCCTATGTTGACCTACCTTATCTTAATAGGTTACATTACATAAGGTATTTTAACATATATTTCTTCCACTTCATGTTGTCCTTGTGACTCATGAATATTAATGCTACACAGATCTTCCTCGCCTTTGTCAATGGTCAGATTATAGCATTCTAGTGTGTGTTGCAACTGTGCATTCCAGTTGGGTTGTACCCAAGTCATTGGATCCTTAGTTGTCTAGAAAATTCATGCTTAAATTTCTTGAAGAGCACCATTGATGCATTAAAAGCCACTCTCAAAGATAAAGGTAAAAATAAAACTTTCCCTCATATTGTTCCAATTGGCAGCGCCATGGAGAAGCTTCGTTTCAAGATACCAATTCATTTGTATCACATCCAAAATGTGAACAAATACATGTACCCATTTTGGCCGAGGTTCTTTGCATGTAGTAGTCTAATGAGACAAATAATTTCGAGGATCATCTTTGCCATTGTACTTCTATATGATTCTTGTATTTGCAAGATCAAACCTCAGCCTCATTAATCACGAATACTCTTGCCAATCTCCTATATTATCCTTATGTGTATCCTACTAACACATAGTTGTAGCCCTCAAATCCAGATCCAATGTTTGGAATCAATGTTCATCTAGTACATCGCTTTAAAATTTATCCAGAAATATGTTGACAACTCATATACCATCATAATATGGCAAGTTATGTACTTTAGTTGATATACAATGAAGAGATTTCATCATTCTATTACAGTGCAATGTAGAAACTTCGTGCAACAGGTTCTTCTAGTTCTCTAATTTTTCATTCGAGTCTGAATGACATGAGCTATCTTTCTCCCAGCTTATCCATCCATCTATAGTGGGGTTGATCCAATCCTCGTCACACATAGTTAACTTATATATGTGGTCAATATCATCATGACTGTATTCATTACGAACGAGTTCTATATATCTTGCTCCTTCAGAAGGATCCAAAGGAACAATCACCCTAGTACCATTCTTTTTTAATACCATACTTGACCTTTTTATATTGATTATGGCATCCATATCAAAAGCCCAATCGATTCTGAGAAAATATGGATACGGATCACTGTCATCCACAATCTCAATGACTTTGAAGTCCGCCCTCACTCTTGCTCCTTCAATATCCATCATAGCACTGTGCAACCATCCCATAAGGATAATCTTCTATTGATTGGCCATGCACAACTAAATTGGTGACCATCACAACTTTGGTTGTCCCATCCGCTCCCAAGTCTACATTGGTAAGACATTCACATCTCATCTAAGTCCAAAATTACCTGATCGATTCAAATTTTCCAATTTGCATAGTTAATCATATTTCTCGGCCAGTACTCTCCTTATTCTTATTGACCTTATTTACTATGCGTTGTTTAGGTTGTTGCTTTTCTTTACTGGCATACTTGTCTATCAATTCTTGCAACCCGTCCACTGCTTTATGGTCCCTTAACAACTTAATACACATCTGCATAAATGACTTCAAAATAGTCAAATTAGGTTTCTTCGTCATAGTACCTACTTCATGAACATTCTTCTTTGGTACTAGTTTCATTTGCATTTTTTATGGCGAAGCTCCTACTTCCATGAAACTCTTTATTTCCTCTAGGAAAGTTGTCCTTTCCTTCTGTAGATCAAAATCAATAATCTTTTCTCCTGCCTTCCTAACCCACTACCACAGTCTTTTTACCTTGTGCCTTATCTTCTTCGATAGCCACACCACTTTGTGTGACTATATTAATGCTTAGATCATCCTCGCGTCATTCAAACCACATAATTTGTACATTCTACACAGGTTGATGATTCTTCTCTTCCTGCATACTAGCAATTAAAATAAGGAAATATTCTATCACATGGTCAAATTTTTCTGCAATACGGACATGAAGGATAAGTGGGATTCTAACAATCTTGAACATCCTGTTTGGCTTCACCACAATTATAGCATATGATCTGACCCCTTCCTCTTCCAGTACCTCCTCTGCGACCATTTCTTGGACCTTGAAATCCTCCACAAACCATAGGTGAACCATTATCTTCTTACATGTGACCTTTAGCTTTCAACCTATATGTTGGGGTTCAATCTATCATCAAGTCATAACTGCAACAATGACACTCATCATGTTGTATTGATCATTAGAACTTGAAAAATAATTGCTGCAATGATTGCACATATTTATGTAGAAAATAGCAGTGATTAGTTGGGTGTTGTAGTTTGACTCGACAAATACTATCCCATATACTTGGTCTGGTACTTGGTCTAGCACTAGGATTTGTCTTCAAATGATTGGGAACTCCACCAGCCAAATAATCAGAATATATTAGGCGCTGGTCCTTATAGTTACCTTCCTTCTTACACTTTAGGCACTACACTTCTGAGCACATCTAAGACTGAACGTCCTTTCCTTTCTTCAGATCTTGTAGCTCCATATACAAACCTTCCAATTGGGGTTGTATCTAACGAACCCCTATATGAGTGTCTTTTACTAGCGAATATTCTAATTTTGTCGATATTTCTAATGCTTCCACGTGCACCCCAATATTTTTCTGCGATAGTGGTAATCTGAGGTGTGGAAATATCACATCTATATAGCACTCTTTATGCAATTCATTAGAGATCTAGAAGTTGGCTTGTCCCATCAAACATTTTAACCTTTGATCTACATCCAAGGTAGTCTCATTGATGGCATGCTTAATCTCTTTTATTTCTGTAATTCACTAAGACTATGACTTCAAATTCTTAAACTACATGTTTAATGTGTTCTTCGTTGTACCTAGTGAGGTAGATAGATTTTTTGTACTATACTTTATATACCACAACTATGCTCTGTCCTGTAGTTCTTTGAAAAGCTACTTTTTTTCTTCATATCCTCATCATTAATCATCTGCACTTTCCACACAACTTCTGCGACAAAGAAAAATTGATCAAGATCCTCTAATCCATGACCCTTAAAGATAGACATCTTCACTACATTAGCCATGTTGAATAATGGAGGTGGAGGTTTAGGTGTGTGAGGTGGAGGTAAAGGTGGAGGTGGAGTGGATGGGTGTAGATTCCCCAAAGTGCCTTGAGTTTCTGACTATGCCACACCTCTAGGTGTACTAGGGTTGCTCCTTTCTTCTTCATTGTCTGATTCACCCAATAATGTACTATACTCACACTCAATATATTTGTCATGATCGGTTTTAAATCTCTTCTCACTTTTTGTAGATCTAGTCTACCCTCTTTTAAACATCAATCTATAGGCATAACATCCTTTTCATGTAACAACATCTTAATCAAGAGATTTAAGGATTTTAGATACTTACCTCGTGGACCTTTGAAAAATTTGCGCTTAGCTTCACTTTAGGATATTGTTGTGTGAGTTGGAATTTTAGTAATAAAGCCTCCAACGATACTATCAACCCAGTAATCAAAAACTCTTGCAACCTTATTTTCATACTCCTTATGTCATTTCTGGGGTCAATATAATATCTTTGTCATGTTTCCAACAGGGTTTGGTGGCTGCTAGCTTTGAAAGCCACTTGTGCATCTCGTTAGCGAATGATGAGAAAAATATGTGGTGATGTTATGTACAGATAAACCTCTATAACAACCTTTCTTTCAACTAGCACATATCTCTTCCATTAGGGGAATTTTGAGGTCTAAAATGGGCCTAAGAAAGATGTACAACAAGAATAAACTTTATAAGAACCAATAGGATTCAAGATCATGATGTCAACAAGGTGGGATGATTCACCATTTTTGGAGTAAAAAGTAAAAATATAAAAAAATAAAAAAATAACAAAACTAATTTTTCAACTCGTATTTTTAACTTATCTCCTTAAGGTTATACTAAAATTTCATGTGGGAGTAATTGTTGGATGCAAGATTTGATTCCTCATCCAAGGAGTTCCCATGTTGCATACTTTCAATGGACCCTGCTACATGAAAAATGATAAATACATTAAAGCACATGATTGTAGTCATCTGTTTTCATGTATTTCTCATTTTTCATGTAGTAGGGTCCATCAAACGTATGCAACATGGGTACTATTTGGATGAGGAATCAATTTTTTTATCCAAGGAGTGTTTCTGCTCGAAATTTGAGTAAACCCAAAGGTAGATAAATTGAAATTACGAGTTGCAAAAATATTTTTTCCTTTTTCCCTGTCCAATTTGATGATGTAATATAATCTTATTTTATTATTTCCACTATTATTTTATAATTTCCTTAGGAGGTCCATTTTAGACCTCAAAAATACCCTAATGTTTCTTGTGCTACAAATTCGTGCAACTTCTAATATTCCCAATTTTGGATCTCTTTTCCACTCAGATGCCACATCAGAAATCCCTTTGATAGATCTCGGTCCTAGTAATGGAACCATTTGTTGCCTTCAAGGGCTTAGACTTAGGTTCAAATCTAGTTGTGCTAACCAAAAAAACCCTATACCACCATCCCTTTTAGCAATGACCTGCTTGCGTAGAGCGCAGTCTCACCCGAGGTGATATTGGGGGATGCTAGAACTAGGTTTGTGCATCGAGAGGGACTATGTAGTGTGGTTGTAAGGTTTTTAACAATTTAGGAATTAATCTGACCTTTGGGAACCACTAAATTTATTCTTACAATCGTAAAGGGTTTTCTTCTTAACATATTTCTGAAATGCTTGAAACTATTCTAACATGTATTATTCAACATATAAAACAATATATGAACGTTCTCAATGTAATTGTAGAAAAAATATGTAAAACGAACCATAAATGGGCTAAACACACAACTTATGTGAACATACAAAGATACATAGAATTATCCTCAAATTTCTTCTTTATTAGTCAAGTCTTCTCAAATAAAATCTTTCTGACCCTCTGCACATAGTTGTAGAGGCCTACGTACTCAACTACAGACTTACCAATGTTTTTGCGTACACAACTATAGGAGCCTTCCCCTTCACGTGACTATAGAATGATCTTACAAAAATATACTCAAAATTATTTCATCCCTTCAACATATATCTTAGACTTGCTAAAACATCCCTTTATATATGCTTTTACCCTTACAATACCATGGTCCACAAACGATGGGCAGAGCTCAGAATCCTCTAGGTAATCCATTCCCTTTACAAATAATGGGATTTGACCCACCTAAAATCCCCTTTGACTCTTATAACCTTGCGGTAATCGCTCTCTACTCCTTAAAATAGGGAGCCTTTACATGCCTCAGACAAAAATTATAGCCGAATCACACATCCCTTAGATAGATCCTGGTCCTAACCACATAACCACTTTTTGGATTTAGGGGTTTAGTCCTAGGTTCAAAGTTAGCTGCACTAACCAACAAAACCCTATACCACCGGCCCTTTTAGCAACAACGTTCTTACGCAGACTAAGATCTCACCTGATGGGGAATTATACAACCAGGTTTCTACATCCAAATGGACTAAGCAACGTGTATGTAAGGATTTTAACAATTTAGGGCTTAATGTGATCTTCACGAACCACTAACCATATTCTTATATTCATAAAGAGTTTTCCTTCTTAATAGATTTGTGAACTGCGTGAAACTAATCTAACATGTATTATTTAGCATATAAAACAATATATGAACCTTCACAATGAAATTGTAGAAGAAATATATAAAACGAATCATAAATAGTCTAAACATAGAACTTATGTGAACATACAGAGATACACAAATTTATCCTCAATTTTGTTTCTTATTAGTCAAGTCTTCTCAAACACAATCTTGATGACCTTGCGCACACAGCTGCAGGTGCCTATGCACTCAACTGCAGACTTACCAAGATCTTCGTGCACACATCTGCAAGAGCCTTCACCTTCACTTGAGTACAAAAATATCTTATAAAAACTAACTCAAAAGTATTTCATCCCTTCACAATATATCCTAGACTTTCTAAAACATCCCTTTATATATGCTTTTACCCTTACAATACCATGGTCTGCAAAGCATGGATGGAGCTCAAAAATCCTGTAGATAATTCCATCCCTTTACAAAAAAATGGGCTTTGACCCACCCTAAAGCCCCTTTGACTCTTATAATCCTGTGCTAATCACACTCCACTCCTCAAAATGTGGATTCTTTACATGACTCAAACAAAACTTAGTCCTAGGGGAACCATACCCAACATCATGCTAGATTGTTTGCCATTGTAGAACACCAGATGTCAAGTATTTAGTCTGTATCAGTTATGTCTATGCTTACTTTCAATCTAACAAAGGAAATTCAAGCCAAGTAAGTGATGGAGTTGGTGTTGTATTGTTGGCGAATAGGGTGGTGGCCATGCAAAATGGTTCATAATTATCAATAGAAGACAAGTTGATCAATGCATGAATTTTCATTATAGAAAAAAATATTCTTAATGGATGAGCCCAAATCCTAATCTTGTTGAACCATATGTTTACCACCCTCTCTTGCATCCACCTTCTGCAAAATGTTTTGAACTAAAAACACACTAATGCAAAAGTTCATCTCCAACTATAACATTGTTGGGATCAATATAAATGAATAAGTGCAACACTTAAAAGGATGTGCTTTACTTGTATACTTTTACACATGCAAACCTCTTCATAAAACAAAATAGACTTTCCACAAAAAGGTTTAGGGACTGAGATAGAAAGAGTATGAGGGACCCATATCCTTTTCATCTTGTATCAATCCTACCTCAAACAACTATGCACACATAATGTCTTTAAATTTTTTGTTTCAAGTTATCTCAAGAAAACATGATCTCCTACCTTCATGTTTATGGGGACTCAAAGGCAATCATAAATTGGCCGAAAAGAACCTCTAAAATTTTGAGCTACCACTTGCAGCATCTTTTTCAAAATATACAACTTACCTTCTATTTGTATGTTTCCTTTGAGCAAGAACATGAGTCAAGAAGCAAGTAGATTGTCCAATGTCAATTTGGAAATGGACTCAGCCTCATTGAAAGTCACAACTTTGAAGGAAGGCCAAAAAATAGAATTTCTTCATGATGCTTGTCACTAAATAATCTTGTTACTCTCTCTATGTTTTTTTCCTCAAATATGGCAAATGATCTTCTGAGTGTTTTCAACAATTCTATGTGATCATTTCTACTATAACATGGATGTAAATTACATAAATAGGGGTAGGTAAATGCTTAAATTTTGGATTGTGGATGACATGTCTATATGTATAATAGGAGAACATATGTATCCTTTTGAGAGGGTGGTCACTTGACAAATGACATGGACACAAATTCTTTTAAGCTTTTGTAGATATTGACTCTTCTCGACAAATATTTTTGGATGCTATTTAGCCTTCAGTAATGCCTACTTTCATATATGGATGTAATAATATTGCCAATATCAAATTATTGGATTTTTTTCTAAGGGAAAAATAAATTATACCTACATGACAAAAAAGAGAATATCATATTACTTTGAAATTGCATCTCATCGAATACTAGCAGAAGACATGTCCTAGGACTAAGTTATGAAAAATGAGATGTTTATTTTTTTTACATGTAACTTAGAACCCCACCCTCAAGCCACCCATCCTCTAGCCAATAAACAAGAAATGGATAATATTCACAGATCATAAAAAGTATCAATCAACCACTGGCTCACGAAGTGTGAACACATCAGAAGGATTGAAAATGGTTGAGCTAAATAACAATTTCTTCTTAACCACTTCATATAGACCAATTTCAAAGGATGAATTGATTATTATACTATACAAAAATCATAATACATGGTGAAAATCACCAAATTTTCCTATATAATTTAGTTAGGACAACAATCTCCAACCAATCAACCTCAATCCTAAAGGAGAATGGCATTATTTACTTCAAACAAAAAATAAAAAATGATTGTTATAGAGAGAAGGAAATCACCATGGAATATGATGGTGATTCCAAGATGAATAGTTGACAATAGTAGGCTCGATATGTGATCGATATATTAATTGTGAATTTACCATGTTGAAATCAACGGTGAAATTATTGATTATATGATTAAATTTTTATAATTACCAAAATGTTGGGTAAAATCTACCTAAAAAAATAGCGTTTAGACTTCAACCTTGCTAAAAAAATTAAAGTAATAAATGAAATTTTAGATAATAGTAATTACATGGATTTGGAAGAAAGGTTTAATAAATGGAAACTCAAGGCCTCGAAGATATATCCATTTGATCTATATGACATCACTATGAGTCAAAACTCCCAATGTCATCACCATTGTATTTCAATAAGATATGCATAATCAATATGTTACATGTGCATGCTTTAATTAGAACAAAATTTAGAAAACAAATTACATATAAACTTGGTTCGGTTGAGAAATATTATAAATTAATAAAGTGATAAACTTGAAGGACCTCAAAATTTGTAACCCTTAGATATGATGATATGAAGCTTAAACCTCAAAATTGCAGAGACTTTGTAGCTAACTTTGAAATTATGGGTCTGCAACCATTTACCCAAACTTAAAAATTCTGACATCACAATTGCAACTTCACAAATACATACTTGGTTTTTCTTGGACCTGTGCATTGAATAAATAATTATGGATCTCCAACTATTGAATAGAAAGTTATGGATCACCAAAGGAAATCCAAGTAACTAGAGGACTAGTAGAAAATTGGTGGAGTAACAGTGACTAAAGATGAGAGGGGTATGGTAATTTTGACTTGTGCTCTAAAATGACCTAGACGTTAATAACAAAACAAAGAACAAGAATTTTCAAATAGAGAACAAATTGTTGGAATCTTATGAGTTTAACAGAAGAATGCAAGGATCTCATTTGTCTTTCATGAAATAAGTACAAAGACATCATGATGAATCTAAACACTATTGAAGATAGAATTTTTGATCAAACTTTTAAGATAGAAAAAGAGCTATCTAAGGTTAGTGTTGTCACCTTTTGGGATAGGGCTAAGGCTCTGAATTGAGCTACTCAAACTATTACAAAATTTAAGTTTTTTTTTCTTGCTATCATCATGGCTCATTTGGATGAACATGATGCAAATTATTCTGAAGGAGAGAACGAGTAAAGTTAGCCAGTAACATTTTTATTTATTTTCAATCAAAGTAACTTATTCACAACTCTATTTTCACTTCGATGATTAGATTAGGGAAGAATTTTTAGAAGTTGTCGGGATTTTTCTTTTCTCTTTTTGGAAAAATTGATCTACAATGAATAGGACATATGGATCCCAAAGAAAAATACTTCACAATAGACACATTATGATGGACAATGAAAGTGCAAGAATTTTTCCAACTCACCCTAGAGGAGGTATTATCTGTGACCTCCACCCCGTCAAGTGAAGTCTAGAAATTTGAGTGTAGAGGGTGCATTTTTTATGGAAAGGATTTGATCCATGAAAGGATTTGAAACATGGTGGAATCACCCTAGAGAGGTATTCTCTATCACCTTCACCTCATTAGATGTGGTCAAGATCTAGATCTCATAGTCTTGCTAGGTAATGGAGGGGAAATGATGAAGCAGAGAATCCCATAAATACATTTTATGGGACTCGTCTCCCTACTCATGTTACTTAATAAGATCTTTAAGAACATTTCTCAAGAGAGGGATGTACAATTAATTTTAAGAGATACACCTATCTACTGAAATGTAACTACATTTTTAATATCAATAAAATATAGTCAGTTTCTTTAGGTAGAAAGAAAATGTAAAATCAAAATAACAATATCTATCTTTAAGTTTGGTGTTGACATAGGCAAAGAAACCTTTCAAAGGAGGAAAACCCATGTCGCACATCTGAGCCAATGACACATAAATCCCATCTGACACATAAATCCCACATAATAGAAGAAGGTTGACCAATGAATAAGAAAAAGGCAAGGGACAAAGAGGTTTCATAATATGGAACATAAAATAAAAATTAAGAGTACAAATGTTTTACTAAAACAACAATGGACCTAAAACATCTAGGTCTTCTATTCAAAACCTCGATTAACATAATTTTTTTTTTTTTGTTATGCAAACGAATATCATACTCATGATATAAATTAAAACCAAAGAAGAAACCTTCACCACTACAAAGGAGACCTTGAAATTCTTAAATCTACGTTTTTCCTAGGTGAAGTCTAGCAAAATTATCCCCACCTCACCGAGCAGGAACATAAACCCTAATAAGAGCCCTTAAATAATATATTTCTTGCTCACTCTTCTAGACGGAAATACCATTGGTTTTACATTCCCTATCATCAAATCTTGTGCACTCCTGATGCCCGATGGCTCGATGATGATATCGTAGATGCAGTCAAAAACCAACAAGAAATAGGTGGCCAATATAAGGAGAAGATAGTTGTGGCTAAGGGTAGGGAAAAGGAGCGCATGTTCAGGGGCATGCGAGGTACTCTAAGAGTACTGTAAGTATGTTTTAGGATGATAATCAAGAGACCCATTGAAGATGACGATGACTCTTCACTTGATAGTGCCAAGCTTTGGGAGGATCCTTTGTCCATAGTTTCCAAGGGACATGCTTTTACTCAGAGATGAACTTCAAATGACAAAATTGAGTATGATGGTTTAAGATTGTGGTTGAGGAAATTGTTTTTTCCCTCAGTCACTTGGGTCTTCATGTGATCCTAAGGTATTAGTTACCTGGACTCTTAGGTTGGGTTAGCTAAAATGGTGTTGCCCAAATAATGAATCTGCTGCTCAAACACACACAGAAAAAATTCATCCAATAATGTACAACTAAATTTAATTAGGTTTTCATTAAAAATTATTGAGGAAGATGATGCATTTCATTAAATTTTTATCATACTTAAATTTATGTGAAATAAATATTATCTCATACAAATTGAAAAATTTCATGCTCTTCAAAGTATGAAATATTTTTCATTTACTTAGTATATGACATAATTTTCATTTACTTAGTCTGGTTTAAGGTTATTTTTTTTTATTTAATTAAGAGACTTAAAACCCCATTTAAATTTTGGTGCAAATCATATTTTAATTTTGATCATAGAAAAACTATATCCAATGTTATTATTTCCACTATAATTTTGAAGGAATCAATCAACACAAAGGCTTTCACTTAATCTTGGATAAACCAATATCACTTGATTTCTACTAAAATAATTTACAAACCAATCATTGGCTATTTTTCATTTCAAATAAATTTTATTGTGTACTTAAATTAGCATCCAAGTGTTTTCTTCCATGGTAGTGGTTTAAGCTTACATACATGTTAGCTAACCCTAATAATATTATCTTGGAACAAGTTCATAAATTCATTCAATTGATCATTTTTTTATGTTAATAATTAAATCACATAAATATTGGTGGTGAGATTGAAATGGGGTTGTTTTATAATGTTCATGAAACATAAACCTAATATGTATTGAATGTAGCTTAATTTTAACCTTATCCTTCAGGGTTATTTAAACAAACTATTATTTCCAAACAAAAAACCTACGGCTCCCTTTGGTGAACCCTATGAAAGTCGTTGTTATGGACATAAAGAGTCACTTTTGTATGGTCATTAATGATGGGGGATAGACTTGTAAATAGAATATTAATATACTTGAAAGTTTAGAATTGATGGTGTTGTGATTGTAGATGAGTTAAAACTCCAAAACATGTGTTAGAGTTTTTCCCCTTGGCCAAATCTACAAGTGCCTGGGAAAACGCGTTGTGTTGCCACTAACACTTGTTGATATTAGATGGAATAAAATATTGTTAGGAAATCATCTTCCTTAGGCCACAAAGTTTCTTTCTTCTTGGATTGTTGTTCATGTTGAAGTGCTTTTATTTTTGTGAAAGAAATGCAATGAAATCTTATTTTATGAGAAAGAGCCTTCATAAACCTTTGCATGGTATGATAATAGATTGATTTGTATGAACCTACTCTTGCAGATTATAATTCAAGTGTAAAGGATTTAGGTAAAATGGAGGTATTTATGGCAACTACTTTAATTATAGGGTGTTTCCACTTGAAACACGAGTGAGGAGTACCTTGGACCTTTCACCACCTAGTCAAACTATTGTTATTGTGGTGATAATAGGTCATGTCACGTGGCCAGTCGACATATTTGTTAAAGGAGGCAACACAAACAAAACTAACCTCCTTCTTCGATGAATAAAAATAAATTCTTTAGTATTGTGTTGAGAATTTTTTTAGGCATTGAATATTCTCAAGACATTCTCCTTTGGCTACTATTGGATTCTAATAGAAGGGGTAAGGAAAAAAATTGAGTTAGCACGTTAGTGTAAGATGTACATCTAATCGCTAGTGGATTATTTTTTTTATGAATAATCCAAGTAATGGTGTAGAACCAAAATTATATAAGGAACAACATCATTAACATTTACAGAACTTATTATTGTAAAAATAAGATATAAAGTAGAGTTGTTAAACAATAAACAATTGGTTGATATAGATATTATTAATGTAGTTTATGGGGAAGGAGAATAAGAGGGCCATTGCCTAAAATCATTCTAAGTCCATTATCAATAGTGTCAAACATTGAAAACTATTCCTATGTAGTGTGGAATGCATAATCCAAAATGCATCATGTTATATTTTGTTATATATCTTGATAATTTCTAAGTTGAACATTGGAGGAATTTTCTTAGAGGGCCCATTTTAGATTCAGGTTCCACATTAGTGATTTGGGGTCTTATATATGCGATTGGAATCCCATTTTCTTTGCATAGCTCCATCCCTTTGATGTTACTCTAGACACTAGAATCTTTCCAACTCTGTGAAAAAGTTCGAACGAAGTTCGTATGTGAAATTTACACATCTCGCAAAGTTGACCTACCTTACTGACCACCATGGCACTGAGTGGATGCCATGTCAACCCCCATTACTCACACATGTGGGGGTGTTCCAAAATAGAAACACTAATTGAGGGTTTAATCATGCTAAATCTCTAACGTTGATGTTGAATGACTATAGGTTGTGTTATACTAGGCTACTAGGAAAGGAAACTGTTCCATTCTTTTGGAATTTTTATTATTGCATATTTGATCATGGCATCAAAGAATGGGATATCTAACAAAATAGAGGGGGTAGAATATTTTTTATTAAGCTTTCATGCCACAATGTGCATGCCCACTCCACAGTGAGTGCCCCTTTCTTTGTACTTATATTTCATAATTGAAGAAAAAGAAATTGGTGCATATGCCTCACCTTCTAGCTAGGATTTCTCTTGTATTAGGTTTCCTATGTCATATATATTCTATTCATTTTTGTGGATAGTTTGTTTATTGGCTTGCTTATTCCATTTTCATTTCAAATATATCCATAATTTGGAGTGCTATAGTAGTAATACTTAATCTAAGATCTATTATAATAAACTACATTATAAAATATTTCAAAACATTGTAAGAAATAATGTGTCATACAAGTCCAATAGAATATCCACAACCATCTAAACATCAATGAAGTCATTCTTATTGATTTCCAATCATTCAACTGACAAACTCATAATAAGACCTACTATTCTCTACCTATGAGCACTCTCTAGTGAAAACATTATTATATTATGTAATGTGGTGTGTGGATGTTCTTATGTTTGGCTATCTATTGTTTTCTTCGTATTTTGATTATGAACCAAAGTAATAAATATCATGAAGCATATGCACAATAGTTGTTGAATAGATAAAGAATATATATTTTTTATGTGTTGTGAAATTTTCACTTGTTCATTAGAATGTGTTTAGGGTCCGATGCTAACTCCCCTAATTAGGAGAATATATTATCACTTAATGTATTAGGGTAATATTTATTGAATAATTCCCATAAGGTAGTAGAGTGTCAAATCAATAATTGTAAGTGGTCCCATTGAAGAATGTCCACTAGTTAGTGGTTGAGGCCTCATTAAGAGAATTCCACTAAGTGGTCAGGGTTTTGGTCAATTAGAATGTATATATATTAGTAGAATCTATGTAATGAATTTCCATGTGAATATTATTGTATTTGAAGATATACTTATGTTGGGGGTTTCCACTTTAGGAGGAAATTTAACATTGCACTCAACTCTGAATATTAATAAAGGTTTGATTACTATTTTTATCTCCCAATTTTGGTTTGTTTTACTTACTTCTTCAATTTATATTTATTTATATTTTTCTCTAACTATTATATTTCAACAAACAAGGAACACCACAAATGGTATCATAACACTTTGTTGTGCTAGCATGCAATATTGTTTTATAGGAAAAAAATGACCAGTGATGTGTTTGGATGTCTCTAAATATTAATATGTTGTTGTTTAGTAGGTAAATCGATGGTTGGGGAAATATATAAGTATAAAATACAAGTGATGTTACTTGGTTGGACACTTTTCTCACTTCTATTAGTACCCCTTCACATAGTATCATACTAGAAAACACTTGTGTATGAAGTTGTCTTCCACATATCCTTAGGAAAATTGGAAGTCCCCTAGCAGCACTCTAAATCAACATAACATAATCATATCATACATCTTCTTGGCATCACTTGGTTGGACACCCTTTTAACCTTTGTTGGCATGACTTGAAGTAGTATCCCATCAAACAACACTTGCAGATAGAGTTGTCTTCTGCATGTCCTTAAGGATAGTGGAAGACCTTGAAGAACACTTGAAGCTAGCATAAGATAATCCTATAAACTATATTGTTATAATACATCAAGAAAAACATCTGAGGATATCAATATTGCATATCAAGGAATTGAGTAGTAAAACTAAGGGTATTTGTCCTCCTTAGTTAATGCGAGGGAAGATTTGGCCAAATATTATTTTCAAAAACTCTTTTGTATATAAAAGAGATAGAAATTGATGCTTATTCTCCTCTAAGGCTCCACAAAACCTATAGTCTCCTCGCAAACCTTAGCCTCTATAACAAAAGTAACAAAGTTCCTACATAATTTACAATGTCATGAATTTGAGAATTCCACGAATTCAGTGACACTCCAAAAAAGTTTTTAGAAAAAGAAAGGCCTAGCTCAAAAAAATCCATGTGTGGATTTGATCACCATGGTGTCACTCTAGTAAATAATTTTTGGTGGACTCACCAATTTAGTTTATTTTGATCCCTCTCCATAGATTTCTATAAGGACATTGATTATGTTGGGCTATATCTTACACAATCTTTCTAGTGGCCATGTGGTCCCATGACACACTCCTACAACATGTTATCCATAGAGGACGCAAAGTAGATGGTTCAGTATATCTCATAGTACATTAACACTTGCACCTAGTCACTTAACACAACACAGACCAACATGCATTCCCTCACTGTGCAAGTTGGCCTTTATTTTGAGAAGATTAGGAGTTGGAGGGTAAGCATGATGATGGTGTCATTTTCTCAAGATGTGTCTCTCATAAGGATAAGAAATTTAATGAGAAATAAAGTCACAATAGTAATCACTCACTTCTTACCATTCCCAGACCATAAAACAAACCCTACAAATATCATTCTTAAAATATCTTGTGTAGTTTCCTAATGTCATCCAAGTAGAATATCGCAATTACTTATGTTAGTAATAGTGTGATATTTTTCTTATTCTCTTAAGGGGGTTATTTCTAGACATGCACCCCATCAAACATGAACCACGTAGTCAAAATGAATTGAAATGAATGAATAAGAGGATGTGTCAAAGAGTGTCAGTGAGTACTAGGTGTGCTAAGGAGGGAGTGAGAAGGCATGCTAGATAGTGTCAAGGCATGCTAGGGAATGTCAGGGCATGTTAAGAAGTGTCAGGGTGTGTTAACATGTGCTAGATAGTGTCAAGGCATGCTAATTCATGCTAGGCATGCCAATACATGCCATGTGCTAAGGAATGAAAATATGTTCCAGGTATTAGGGTATGCAAACATGTGTCAAGGAGTGGAGGGGTAGCAAAAAGGAAAACCAAGCTAAAATACAAATAAAGGAACACATAATAAGGTTAATAATTCAAGACCTTACCTTTAAAAGAGGGGAATTCTATGCATACCAACACTAGTGCCAAAATATGCCAAGGGCCAAGTGCTAGTGTGTCTTAAGTTCCAAATCATCCTCTATTACTTCTCTCCTAATTGCGAATAATTGATCTCAAATAAATATTATCTTAAACCATGCCAAAGCATTCTAGGGCATCCCAAGGCATGCCAAGAATCCTCAGGTGCCACCAAGTGCCAAGAGTAAATCTTTGCCATGGAGTTATGGCACATGCTATGGAGTGGATATGGCATGTCAGGGAGTGAGAAGGTGTTCCAAAGATGATCATTGCATGCTAGGGAGTGTTAGGGAAACAAAAGGGAGAACTAGGTCAAAATGCATAGAAATGAGTGAATGGGAGTGTGTTATAGGGAGTGTCAATGAGTTCCAAGTCTGTCAACTATTGAGTCTCCTAAGAGAAGTTCAAAATAGGAATGACAAGAGGCTAGTTTATGGTTGCAACAAGGAGCTAGACAGAGCAATTTCAAGCAAAGGGAGACTTTGGGTTGGGCCCAACCTTTTTTTTTCAATGACTTAGTCAGTTTTTCAAGTTGTAAAAATTGTAAGGCTATCTATAAGGGAATGATAAGTAGGGAGTTCAAATGTGTGCTAAGGAATCCTAGGAAGTGATAGCACATGTTAGACAGATCAAAGGCATTTAAGGCATGCCAAGACATGCTATTAATTTTAGATAAAAATGGTAGGTTCTATGCTTTAGAGAAATTTACTTCAATTTTTTTTATAAGCCAAACATCAATTTCCATATTAGCAATCACATTAACATTGATAGTAAATGAAGATAAAATAATCAAGAAGAAGAAGACAAGTCAGGACAAGAGGACACAATATTTGGTAGATGCCAAGGAAAAACCCACGAAAAACCCCAATGTGGGAAAACCCTTTCATCAAATATTATTAGTATTCTTCAAAAGCTCAATAGAGAGAGAGAGGGAGTACATCATACAAATTTTACTCGCCTAATCACTATAAAATAGTCCAGTGAAACAATAGTCAACACGAAGCCATAACCAAAAAGTCAACACTAGTCAAACCAACATAAAGTCTCCTCTAATTTAGCTCAGTCAAATATAGTCAACTCGGCCTCCAAAGATAGTCCCAATCAGCCCAAAATAGTCCTAAAATTCTTGGTCAAACTTGGTCAACGCACAATCAAATCTACGGTCAAAGGGCCTATAGTCAACAGAAGTCAAACAACAACAAATTCCTTGATTTTTGTGCTAAAACATGTGGCCTAAAGAAAAAAATCTTCCTGAAAAACATAGTCAAAAGATAGAGTTTGACCCTCAATCAATGCTGGTCAACATTGCTGCAAATGGCCCAAAATAGTTTTGAAATTCCAACTTGAAATTTTTGGTCAGCACATGAGCATGAAGAGTTTCTCCTTTGTTGTATGAACTAATGAGGAGAGGAGAGAGAAATATGTATGTTGAAGTGTGTACAAATCAGAAAAATATCTCTTCTATTTATACAAAACTTTGAGGGTGAAGAGACACATATGTTGGGCTTCATAAGCCTACATTAGACTTCTAGTTGACCATGAAAATTTGTCCATAGAAGAAAGAAATTCGTAATTCAATTTCTACATGTCATAATGTGATGATATTTAGATCAATATTGTACCTCTCAGAAACAGGAATCCAATAAAAATATCATCTCCATTATATGAGCTATCCATGGTGGAGTTTGGACCTAGCTTCCAATTTTAACACTCCCCCTCAACTAGGGCAAAATCCACCTACCAAACAATCTGTCAATATGTGCCATATTTATCATCCCTACTCTGCTCTACTTTGTTCTAATTTTTTGAACCATGAAGAAATAGTGAAGAAGAAATGATTGAGAGTGTATCAAACCAATCCCCACTGACCTTAAGTTAGTCTCCATTGATCCCAGATCAATATCAAACATCCTAGCATAATGAGTATGGTAGTACACAATGCATCCATCAGTAATACTATGGTATCTATTCTCATTTCCCAAAACATTGGTCAGATGAGAGGTACTCCCCATGAGTCCCAGACTACATGGGTATGATGTATCGGCAAGAGAAAGTGAACCACTCATCCTGTTCATATGCCATAGGAGAAGGTGAACCACTCATCCTATTCATATATCAACCATCATGGGGTATCATATGGGAAGGTGAACCACTCACCCTGTACACTACACACCACTTGGGGAAGGTGAACCACTCACCCTGTACATAACGCACCACTAGGGGAAGGTGAACGACTCACCTTATGGTCACTCATAGCTCCAAGAAGTACCCTAAGCCCCCTAGAGCTTGTAGAGGTCAATATCCAACTCAAATGGGAAACTAATAATAAGGCCTTTCCACAAATCCAAGCCGTTTATAGAAGGTGGTCTACATAGACTTCCTCTTCAACTGAGCCATGTAGGAAGGAGGTATTAGCATACATTTGATGTAAATTGCATCCTTGAGAGGAATCAAGTGAAATGATAAAACAGATGGTGGTATATCATGAAATTGGTATAAATATCTCATCATAGTCCACACCTTCCTTTTGAGAGAAGCCTCATGCAACAAACTCAGCCTTGAACTTTTCAGTACTTCCATCAACTCCATGCTTGATCTTGTAGAGTTATTTTGAGGTGAAAAGAGATTTGTCATTGGGTTTAGGGACCACATCGCAAACATAATTCTTCATAATCGACTCATGCTCTTCATTCATATTTCTTCAAAACATGTTTTTCACAGCTTCTTCGAATGTGCAAGGACCAATTTGCATAATGGTGTTATTGGCAGCTAAGTACCATTGGTACCTATTCAGCTTCTTACTTTCACGAAATTCCCCCCTTCGTGCAATATGTCTCTCAACATCTCTGAGAGTGTCCATAAGTGATGAGGATCTACTTTTTGAGGAGGACAAATCATGGGGAGGTAGATCAACGGGATCCATCAGTCCTTCAATGTTGGGAATCAAATCATCCTATGGTTCTCCCTTCTTTCCTATATCTACTTCTTTATCCTTCCTTGGAATAGGAAGGTTCCTAATCGTCCAAAGTGAAACATCTCCATCCAATTTGACATCATGAATTATTTCCACTTCTCTTTGACCAGGAACATAGATTCTATATGCCTTAGAAGTTTCACTGTAGCCCACAAAATCTCCTTTCTTCCTAGATGCATCCAATTTTCTTCTCTTTTCTTTCATCACATGAAAATACATAGGGCTACCAAACATTATGAAGTGAGAAACATCAATTTTCGTACCCGTGAAAACTTCTTCAGGGGTTTTGGAGTCTAATGCTTGATGAGGGCAACTATTTTGAACATACAGGACAATGTTGGTAGCTTGTCCCCATAGGAACTTTCGAAGGCCTTGATCATGAAGCATGGCACCAATGGATTCTATAATAGAATGATTCTTCCTTCAACAACACCATTTTTCTCAATAATATATCTGTTATTAGTCTCCCTCGTAATTCCATCTTCTTTGCATTAATAATTGAACTCATTTGATTCATATTCAGTTCCATTATCAACCCTCAATATTATGATCTTCTTCCCTATTTGATTTTCAACGAAGACTTTGAAAGAGAGGAACCATGTGAACACTTCATCCTTCTTCTTCAAGAAATAAATCCAATTTTTGTGAGAGAAGTCATCCACAAAGATAGCATAATATAAATATCCTCCCAAAGATGTCATGGGAAACATACCAGATAGATCAAAAT
Source organism: Pinus taeda (assembly GCA_000404065.3). Classification (NCBI taxonomy): domain Eukaryota; kingdom Viridiplantae; phylum Streptophyta; class Pinopsida; order Pinales; family Pinaceae; genus Pinus; species Pinus taeda. The sequence goes on from APFE031496118.1 coordinate 22,580, forward strand.
GAACCAATTGCAAAATGTTGAAGTCTTCCTATCACTTGAGGGGAATGTTCCCCTTGTTTTCCTTCCTTCAGCACATCCTTGAAAAACACCTTCATGTTCTACTTTAAATTTAGGCATACTTTTCACCATCTTCCTTGAATTGGGTTGGGATTTATAATGAAGATGAGAAAATATCCAGTGCCATAATTTGGATTGAATGCATGTGTCACAAGACATAGATCTGAATGGAATTCCTCCAACTTGATATAGGCTACCAACTCTGAAACCAAGAGTAAATTCTTCTTTGAAATTTTTTTTCCAAACACATACCTTTCCATCAATGAATGTCACCTTGAATCCTTTGTCCTCTATTGGTGAGATACATACTAGGTTCTTCTTTAGATCGGTTACATATAGTACTTCTTGTAGATGAATGGTGTTACCCTCATTCAATTGAAGATTAATATTCCCAACTCCTTTCGTGGGATATGTGGTATTGTCTCCAAGAATGATTTCCAATTTTTTATCCTTTTCTATCATATTTGAAAGAGCTTCCTTATACCTAGTGAATTGCATTGAGATGAATCCCAATTGACCAATTTCCCAAGGTATCCAGAGGAGAGGCAATAGAGAGGGAAGATATAATATAAAATTATTTTTTCTTGTTATCTACAACATTAGATTCATCATACCTAGAGCTTCTTGATCTTTTGGTAGGTCGACCATTTTCATGTTGAGTAGTGGGAGCATTCCTTTTTCCTTTTTTGTTGAACCTACCATTCCTTTGATTATTGTTGACCCTAAAATTGTTTTAGTTGTTGTTGTCATCATCCCAAGGTGTATCATTTTTATTAGCAAACTCTATAGCATAGTGGCCAAACTTGTTACAAATGAAGCATCTACCCTTTCTTCTATCTTTGAATCTCGATCTTCCTTGACATTGCTTCTTTGAAAATGCATCATTCTTCTTTTTAGCATAAGCAGAGAATGCAGTAGGATGATCCTATTTGAAGGCATGTCTCTCTCTGACATCCTTGTTTCATCTTGAGTACATATAGTCAACAATTTATCAAAACCTAGAATCTGGTCATTTTGATGATAGTAGTGTTGAACACATCCCATTCACAATGGAGACCTCTAAGGGAAATGAGAGTGAGCTCCTTGTCATCAATAACTTCTCTAGTTGATAGAATATTATTTTTTATTTCGGTGATCCTCATGAAATAGGATTGGATATCTGCTCCTCTTATCTTATTTATGTCATTCAACTTGTTCTTGAGAAAGAGGACTTGGTTTTCATTTCTAGCTTTAAGCATGCTAACCAAGTTGTCATACATCTCCTTAGATGTTCCCAAATCGGTGATATAAGTAACCAAATGCTTATGAATAAAATCCTCGATGATATTCTTATCTTTGACTTCACATTTCTTATACTTTGTCTTAGTTGTAGCTGAAGCATTTGAAGGAGGTTCAAGAATCTTTCCTTGCACATAGTCCATAGCATCATGCTCTTCCAAATTCAAGTCAAGGGACATCTTCCATGCATGATAATCAGACTTATCATTGAGTTTGTCATCAGATTTGAAGTAAGATGAGGAGGCCATTGAGTCTTGTCCTTGTCCAATAGATCTTAGTGATTATTTTCCTCAATCTTTCTTAGGCTTTGTCTTTACCTCAACTCCAATACCAAGTTAATTTTAGATAAAAATGTTGTGCTCTATGATTTAAAGAAATTTACTTCAATTTTTCTTATAACCCAATATCAATTCATAGATTAGCAATCACATTAACATTGATAGTAAATACAGATAGAACATAAACAATACGAAAAAGACAAGTCAAGACAACAGGATAAAATATTTGGTGGATTCTAGGTTAAAACCCCCGTGTGGGGAAAACCCTTTGATCAAATATGCTTATTACTCTTCAAAGATTCAACAGAGAGAGAGAGAGAGAGGACATGATACAAAATTTACTTGCCCAATCACTGTAAAATAGTTTAGTCAAATAGTAGTCAACAGGATGCCTTAACCAGAAAGTCAATGCTGGTCAATCTAGCATAAATTTTCCTCCAAATTAGCTCAGTGAAATCTAGTGAAATTGGCCTCCAAAGATAGTCCAAGTCAACCAAAAGCAGTCCTAAAATTATTGCTCAAACCTAGTCAATGCATAGTCAACTATGCAGTCAAAAAGCTTGCAGTCAACATAGGTCAAACAATAAAAAATTCCTCGATTTTTGAGCTAGGAGCTGTGGCCTAAAGAAAATGAATTTCCTTCCTACGAAACACATTAAAAATATAGAGTTTGACCCTCAGTCAGTGTTGGTCAATGTTATTGCAGATCACCTAAAGACAATCCTACAATTTGAGCCTGAAATATTCAGTGAATGCATGAGGAAGAAGAGTAGATCGTTTATTGTATGAACCAATGAAGAGAGGAGAGAGAAAAATGTGTGTTGAGGTGTGTACAAATGTGAAAAATTTCTCTTCTATTTATACACAAAGTTGAAGGTGAAGAGACATGTCTTCTGGGCTCAATAAGCCTACACTAGACTTCTGGCCAACCTTGATAATTTGTCTATAGAAGCAATAAATTCATAATTCCATTCCTACTTGTCATGATGAGATGATATTTAGATAAATATTACACCTCTCAAAAAGAGGAATCCAATAAAAATAACATCTCCATTATATGATCCACACAAGGTGGATTTTACCCCTAGTTTCCAATTTTAGCATATGCCAACTAATAAGGCATACCAAGATGTTCTAGTCTAGCTAACATGTTCCAGGGAATGTTAGGGAGTGTCAGTGAAACACAGTGGAGTGCTAGGTAAAAATGAATGGAAATGAATGAATAAGAGTGGGTGATAAAGAGTTTCATTTAGTTCCAGGTGTGATAAGGAGAGAGTGACAAGGTATGCTAGGTAGTACCAAGGAATGCTAGTGTCAGGGCGACATGCCAAGATGTGCCAGATGCCATTGTGTGCCAATGCATGCTAGGGAGTGTTAGGGAGTGCCATAAAACACAAGGAATAACTAGTTCAAAATGCATTGAAATGAATGAATAAGAGTGTGTGATAGGGAGTGCCAATGAGTTCCACCTGTACTAAGGAGGGAGTGACAAGGTTATATGTTAGGTAGTGCCAAGACATAGTAGAGTGCTAGGGAGTATAAAATCATGGAATTGAATGAAAAAGATTGTAACAATAGTGCTAAGGGATTGTTAGACATGTTAGGTGTTATGGAATGTTAGGATGTAAACTATGTTTCTTAGTTGTTTTATGACCATGTTTGGAAGTGAGCCTTGAGTTGATAACCTTTTAAGTGGGATGAGTTGGGATTGGACATGATTAGCCTAAGTTGACTTAAATAGAATTCTTATGTGAACAAGCCATAGTCTAGTTATAGTAACAGTAATTAGATCAAGCTGTTGTAGTCAAGGAAGAACTTGGTTGGGTTTCCAAGTCCCAAAAAAAGTAAGGGTAGTTGCGAGGGCATGATAGCTAAGAAGTGTCACGGTGTGCCATGAAATGAAAAGGCATGCTAACACATTCCAAACAATGTCAAGGCATACTAAGGAGTGTTACAAAGTTCCAATGCATCATAAGGGATAAGTAAATCAAAATGCATGGAAATGAATAAATAAGAGTGTGTGCCAAGGAGTATTAGCAAATTCTAGCTGTCCCAAGAATGAAATATGTTAGGATAAGTTCATAATAGGACTTCCAGAGGAAATCCTATGGTTGCGATAAGGGGATAGAGAAATTAGTTTCAAACAAAGGGAGACTTTGGGTTGGGCATAGTACCATTTTTCCAATGACTTGCTTGGATTCCCAAGCCACAAAAAAAGTAAGTCTATCTATGAGGGAATTACAATTACAGATTCCTAGGGAATGCCATGAAGTACTAATACATGCTAGAAATTTTTAATTCATGCGGAGGAGTGTTGGGGAGTGCCAGGGCATCACAAGTGAGAACTAGGTCAAAGTGAATGGAAACGAATGAATAAGAGTGTCTACTAGGGAGTGTCAGTGAAGTGCAGGTGTCCCAAGGATGAAGTTTGTTAGGAGAATTTCATAATAGGACTTGCAGGAGGAAAGATTAATATTGTGATAAGGAGATGTAAAAAATAATTTCAGAAAAAGAAAGACTTTAGGATAGGAAAAACACTATTTTTTCAATGACTTGGTTGGGTTCCCAAGTCACAAAAGATAAAGCTATCTATGAGGGCAAGACAACTACAAAGTGTCAAGGTGTGCAGGGAATGTTAGGAAGTGTTAAAACATGCTAGAAAGTTCTAAGAATTTTTTAGGGATTCCATTACATTCCAAGTGCTAAGGGAGGTAAAGATGTGCTAGGTGCTAGGCTATGGCACCAACACATACTAGGGAGTGCTAGGGAAACACAAGGGATGGCTATTTTCAATTGCATGGAAATGAATGAATATGAGTGTGTGATAGGGAGTGTTATAAAATTCTAGTTGTGATAAGGAGGGAGTGGAAAGGTATCCTAGGTAGTGCTAAAGCATGATATAGCTCTAGGAAAGCATTACAAGATATGCCAAGTTCAAGGGTGTGCCAATGTGTGTCAATGAGTGTTAGGGAATGTTAGGGAAAGACAAGGGAGCATTAGGTCATAATGCATGGAAATACATGAATAAGAGTGTGTGATAGGGAGTGTCAGTGAGTTCCAAGTGTGCTAAGGAGGATTGAAAAGTCCTTAGAAGTGGTAAGGAATGCTAGAGTGGTAGGGTGGCATGTGCCCAAGATGTGCTAATGCCTACAAGGAAGTGTTAACTAGGAGTTCTAGGGAAGCACAAGAGAGCACTACGTCAAAATGCATGAAAAGGAACAAATAAGAGTTTGGGATTTGAAGTATTAGTGAGTTCCAGGTGTGCTAAGGAGAGAGTGAAAAGGTATGTGAGGTAGTGTTAAGGCATGCTAGAGTCTAGGATGACATGCCAAGATGTCCTAGGTGCTAAGGTGTACCAACATGTTCCAAGGAGTTTTAAGGAGTGGTAGGGAAATGCAAGGGAGAATTAGGTTAAAATGCATGGAAATTAATGAATAAGAGTTTGTGACCAAGAGTGTGAGCGAGCTCTAGGTGTGTTAAGGAGAGAGTGATAATGTATTTTAGCTAGTACCAATGAATGATAAAGTGCTAGGGCGGGAGGCCAATATGGGTCAAGTTCTAGGGTGTGTGCATGCTAGGGGGCATTAGGGAAACACTAGGAAGCACTAGGTAAAAATGAATTGAAGTGAATGTATAAGAGTGTGTGATAGGGAGTGTCAACAAGTTCTAGGTGTCTTAAAGAGGGAGGTATAAGGTTATATGTTAGGAATTACTGAGATATGCTAAACTACCAAGGTGTGTGAGGAAGTACTAGGGCTTGCTACAAAGTTTCAAATAATGGAAAGGAATGTAGCGGATCCTAACACATGCCACATAATTCCGAGGAATTCTAGGACATGCCAGGTGCTATGCAATGTCAAGATGTAAACTTTATTTCATAGTTGTTTTATGATCACAATTGGATGTGATGAGAATTGTCTTGGCAACTTCTTAAGTGGGATGAGTTGAGATTGGACATGAGTAGCCTAAGATGAGTTACAAGTAGTTATTGGATGAACAAGGCATATGTTAAATTTGCACGTCACATGATAATCTAGGTTTGGTATTAGAATATTTGATGTAAACACACTAAAGTGGCATAACGCATCTACTTTGCACAATTATATCCACACACATATGGGAATCAACTAGTGCACATGACATTTTCTGAATTTTCCAAACCCTTCTTTCGTATATTACAAACTATAATAGAACAAGTAAGAGGTACCATACTAGGGAGCATGGACCTTTACAATCACATTGATATAAGGAATACAACTAGGGCTTGGTAGTCCTTTGACAACCAATCTACCTTGAATAAACAAAACTTGACTTACCTGTTGATGGTGGCCACATGCGACCCTTTTAGACCACATGTCCTAAACACATCTAGTAGGTCCTCTTGCCTCCCATTTTGTAACTCCTTAATCTTCCTCTATCAATGAAATCAATCCCCATAGGTTATTAAACTCCGCTCAAAATTATTTTCCATCTAACTACCTATTTTTTCCTTCAAGGTCTACAAGACTTAAGGTATTTGATCAACTGTTCACAACTCTGTCTATGAACAACTCCTTGGTGTGCCCACTTTTTCCATATTGGTACTCCAAGATGACAATTCTAGGGTGATAATGGCTTCTCTTATTCTCAGTGACTCAATGCTCGACAATATAGTGAACTAGGGCTAGTTGGCTAGCCCTACTACTTTAGTCCTTCAAAGTTTTTACATCCTTAGGCCCAATAGACCTACCCTTCTATCATTCTCGTCATCCTTCACAAGTACAAGACTTAGGGATTCTCTTTGAAAATCACCTAACAACCCTCCAACTGTACTTGGACTACCATCAATTTTCCCAAGCATAATCAATTATTTTACGGATGTAGGGCCCACAACATTGCCCTCATCTAGGGACCTTCAAATCTGCCAACTAATAAAGATTTGGTTCGTTTGAATATTATTATTCTTACGCACCAAATTCTTTGTTGTCCAATTTATGAACAAATATGAACTACTACTCTTATCATCCTTATAAAAATTTGTATATGACTGAACTAGGGTCACAAATAATCCACTAATAGTCCATTGACTAATTGTTTGTAGGCTGCTTCAAACCTATGTCCAAATCTCTATGGACAATCCACCAAAATCGGCTTCTCTTCATGTTAATCTATTCCTCATATGGAACATTTCTTCTGCTCAATGTTCTACTCATGGTCCACACTCTGGATTTTTTGTCTCAACACACACTTCTACAAACCATATTCTAGATCTGTGGTCTATATTGCAGAGATAAACTTTGCTCTAAGGATCGTGAACACTCTTTGTCTACACGTATTTGTCATAGTCTTAAGGGCATTCCTTATGGACTGAACATGTTAGGAAGCCACCCAAATGGGGCATTATACTTATGTTATAATTTATTTAGAACAAAACCTATCCACCCTTAAAAAAATAATACCTCTTACCTCCATAAGAGAATCGACCTAGCTAATATGGATCCATATATTATAGGTATTTATTTGACTAAGTCGTGACCTAAACTTTAGATATCTACAACCCTAAAAATACAGTTATCTCAGTAAATATTACACCCACAACTACTTATATTCTAGCTCTAAATTCTAGTGAAAACCCTCCATTTTTGTTGGTCTTTGTCACATACCTTACGGCCTACTAACCCCCACAAGATAAGGTCTCAACCATCTTGGCTATTTCAAAATTTTGTGTGGCCTTCACACAGAAACACCCCTAAAATCACATGCCCAAATTCTCATTTGTCACGTCTCTTGAGCTCGATCTACTAGAAGAGAACCAACAATATGCCATCCTACTTCCTAGCATGAACCCATTAAGGTGTGCAATGTTCTTATGAACCCTAACATGATGATATTTCTCATGGTGGATGATCTTGACCTCCCATTAGCAACCCTTACTCATCCTTCTAACTCGACCTACTTTAGGACTACATCTCTCCTTGTCTTCTTAATTAAATGAGCTCTTTTTGACTTGATGTTCTTGCGCATGACATCTCCATGGAAAAGGTATGAAGAATTTGAGGAAGTTTGGAAAGGAATGAGACCCTTGATATGAATATCATGGAAATGTGACAATATGTATGCATGATGTTGACGTTACAAGAAAGATGTGATGATGAAAAGCCATCACAAAAGGTAACTTTGATTTGATGTTCATTTTTTTTATTTTTGAACAATACCCAGATGGATTGATATAGGTCTACCAAAAGAGAGTTGTGAATGTTATCTACGACTAGTACTCATATGGTTGGATGAAAGATCCTAAAGGAAACATGACTAGGAAGAGGTAGTTGTATGAAGAAAAGTTGGATATGGTTTAGAAGATCACTTTCAGATAAAGAAAAGGATGACATAACTAACATGGATCATGAAGGAAATTGATGAATGGAAAATGCCATACACGATGAAGGATCTATAAAGATAAAGATGAAATTCATTACATCAAATGGAGGACTTTAAAACCAGCGAAAGGTCCCATGATCTCCACCAAAGGCAAAAAGTTGTTGTTGGAAATAAGACCCTAATTGAGAGGGAGCTTGGCAACAAGTCCCTAGTTAAGAGTTAGCTTGGAGGAATGGATATATCTTCCTTGATTAAGAGGGAGAGATACACACATAATTCTTGTGTTCATATTGTGAAGAAATAATGGAGGATTGGGTAGGCATCTGGCTTATGATACTCTTTGAGAATGTGGTAGGGAAATGAAGATAATATTAGTTGAAGACGACCAATATTCTTTGAGGACTAGGAATCCAAGCTAAGAATATTCCTTGAAGGACATACCATGTGAACACCCGGGTGGGGTATGTTCCTTGAGAGACAATGACGATGGTGTTTTTCAGTCATTGGTCTCACTAACATTGTGCTCTAATCTTCTCGAGCAATAGATTTGTTAGTCAAGGTATTTTTGTGTGAAAATTTTGGTTGGTTTGATGCTAAACATATGGGTTACCAATCTTGCTCATCATTTGAGAATTATTTAGATTGAGAATGTCCAAGTACCTTATATGGATTATGAATACCTCCCTAGTTAAGAGGGAGTGCCTAAATATGCAACTAGGTTTGACCTTCATAGTGAAATCTATAATTATGATTTTATATATTTAATGAAAAGAGAAAAATAAATTTATTATTTTTATTCTTGAGGCATGGGTTTCAAGCTCAAGGGAAAATTATTTTTAGGTCAAGCACCCATTTTGTGCTTCTAGGGCTTCCCATTGAGTTTACAAATCAATTAAGTCATTTAGATATGAAAGACCCTTTGGGGCATGCTACATATTGTAAACAATTTTTTTTTCATTTAAAAGACCCTACAAAACTGCGTCATGGCATAAATATCAAGTCGACCTAAAGATAGAAATTCATACCCCTAAAAATACTATAAATAAGAAGGAACTCAACCTTGTTTGGACACACTCTCAAGCATGTTCACTCTCTTAAGATAGAAGCTGAAAAAGGGAATAAAAAGAGTAAGAGAAATATCAATGTTTTCAACCTCTCTCCCTATCTTGTGTTAGGATTTTCTATAGTTTCTAGGCAAGGAAAAATTTTGAAGTTGCTTCTAAGTTGAAGCGATGAAGTTGCGAGGTTGAAGTTATGAAGTTGCTTCTGGATCGAAGTTGTGAAGGTGGAAGGTCGAAGTTGTGGAACTACCTTTAGGTCGAAGTTGTTAAGCTACAAGGTCGAAGTTTCATCAAGGTTGAAGGTGTGAATCTCTTAGGTCGAAGATGTTGAAGGAGTTGTTAGAATGCCGAATTTTGTTGTTGGAAGTTGTGTAAATCAAGAAGGAAGGTTTACCTGGTCTTGGAGGATTCTTCGTCAAGTGTCATAGGTCTTCGATTTCATCATTTGAAATTCTATAAGAGAAGAGTTCTTGCAGGTTTTCCTCTTAAAAGGAGAAGTTTTCACCTTAGCTCATAGCCTATATCTTGTGTTCTCTTCCCTCATTGTATTTTAATTTTTGGTAGTTGTTTGATGATAAGAATACAATAATAATCAAATTGAATAAGAAGCTAATCAAGATAAGTAAAAATATATCACAAGTAGTTATAAAATTAAGAGAAATCACCTGCTCTAGCTACCCCTATATTTCTCAACATGGCGGGTCGTAATCCTAATTGTGTGTCAAAGGATTTGCCCCATTGGATCTCTAGGCTTGACCTCTTCCATTACTTACTGACACAATACATGGGCCAAACAAGGTGTCACTATAAAAGTAGTCCATGAAACCACAAATCACATGGTAAACCACAACATAGTTGAACTACATTGATTCCCAACATAATATTAAGGTTTTAGTGTATCGGTTAGGTGTATGGGATATCAAGGGAAGGGTCGTGCATAAAAAATGTGTTATAAACCTCCTTTGGTGAGTACGATATTGAATGTAAGGTTGTTGGTATCAAATGTGTTATAAACCCATTTTCTTATCCAAGCGCCCAAAGGCCGCATCACTATAACCTTGATAACCCTAAAGATTCCCCTAACAACTTATCATATGGGTCAAATAAAAAAATCCTATGATGGCTTGAGGATATTAAGTCCCCTTCGGATTATTAAGTTCTACCCCTTTTCCTTATATATTTCCATAATAAAGTAAAGGGTAAAGTTCGGATTAATCTCCTCATATTAGGAATAAAATACCATAATCATGTCTTGATTATAATAAGCCTCCTTAGCATTATTATATTTATCCTTTTTCCTTAATATATACATATTTCCAATAACAAAGTAAAAGGTGAAATTGGGATTCATCTCTTCATGTTAAGAAAAAAATACCATGATACTATGATGTCAAAACAAGCAACATGTTATGCATCTATATGCATATGTAGAAGAGAACTGTGGAAATGTATTCCAACATTGTGATGAGACAAATAAGAATGTAAAATTGAATAAGATTTACTCTTCGTATAAATTTGAGATATATTACATATTGAAAATTTCCTCGTCATTTTGATTGTATATACTACACAACCCGCTTGCATTTAATTGACCGTTTGATGAACTTTAAATAATATTTACCAAAAAACATATATCTAAAAAAAACCAAAATATACACCAGGAAAACTACTAAAAATGTTTTAAACTTAAAAACCCAGAAATTTATTTTATAATATATATATATATATATATATATAATATATATATAATATATATATATATATTTTCATTTTATAACTATTTAATATTTTTAAAATAATATTTATTAATTTTATATTGAGAACTAATAAATTATATATCAATTTTTTTCTTTAATAAAAATGAATAGTTTTCTTTTAATACTTCAATTATTTAAACATTAATAATATTTTTGAATATAGTCCAATATTAAAATGAATGAAATTAATAAAGTATTTTTTAAAATCATATAGGAGATATATCTTTCCCCTTTAAAATTTTTTTTTTTTTTTTTCAAGAATTAAAACAATTGTGTTATATCACATTAATTTAAAATGATTTAAATTGATTTATGTTGGATTGTTATATCAACAACTAAAAAAATAAACTGTAATAATTTTTATTAATTTAATTGCTATATCAACGATTAAACAAAAATATATGATAATAATTTTTTTTTTAAATAATTATATCATAATTAATATATATAATTATAAAAATATTTCCATTATTATATATAATATATATATTAAACAATTGTAAGGTTTACAAATCTAATTTAAGCATGAAAATAACTATAAATGTCCCTGATACTCAGCTACAGAAGACTCTCTCGATGCCATAAATGTTTCAAATAAAAACATATATTCTAAACATTACAAAATATTATGAAAATATCCCCATAAACCTCTATTATCAAATAATATGTAAATGAAGTAACAATATTTCCGTTCAAACCTAAGGAATTTATTTGAGTTTCCCGGTTTTTCTGACGCGTTTGCAGAGGTGTTCCCTTGCCCAAACTTTTATTTTTTCCAGTGAGAGTCAGGGTCGGTATTGGCCAAGGAGGGCACACACACTAGTGCATGTAAGGGTCCTTCGCTATGTCGATTAACTCATCGAAACTCTGCACTCTTTTGGGCATAGAATTTGGATTTGAGATTGGAAATTTAGGCTCATGTACAGTGGACTCATGGAGCTGGTCATACGCGAATGAGAAATTGGAAATGCCACTATCTGCTGGGCAGCCTAACGTATTACTGCTTGATTGTCCAGGGTGGATCTTCTCATTATACACATTATTTTTTGCAATGCCCACCGGAGTACTGCACTCGTGTTCAGCCTCCTGCATGACCGAGAAACAGCTGATACCGCTATCTTGTTTATCATCGTAGATTTTTCTTCTTTCTTGGCGCGCTCTTCCTGCAGCACGGGCGACCACCTTGATACGTTGCTTTACTCCCGCTGGCCGTAGTACTGGGAAATCAGCAGTATGAACGGAATGGGGCATACCTGCAGGGATGAAGATTAAAGAAGTGCCTCATATTTCAATTTCACGAGTGAATATTGATCTAAGAGGTTAGATGGAGTGGTTTGAATCACCTAAAATGATAGCCAGAGTCCATCATCGTAAAATGATAAGCCTCTTAACAGAATTTTGGTCCTATGCTGAAATATAAGTTTATATATATACTTTATTTTAAAAGAAAACATAATTTAATAACTGTTTACAGCCTCCCCAACTATACGTTTCAAATGTATAGAAAAATAAATATAATTTAATAGCTGAGTAAAAGATCCTGGCTCTAATTTCCAGCCTTTAACATAATTTAATACCTGTGTCTAGGATCAGGGGTCCAGTTTCTAACCTTTAAACTATGAGTTTCCAATATCTCTAATTCATTTTGGAAAGAAAACCTAATTTAATCACTACCTTAAAAAAATCTTTAGAAAACACAGTGGAATACCAAATTTGAGGATGCATACCTATATTGGAAGACATCAATGAAGCTGAAGAAGAACTAATTGCGGCAGCTGGCATTGCAGCAGAAACTTCAAATCCCTCATCCTTTGCCTGTTGGCTATCCTTATTCTCCAGACTAAGTAGATGCGCTATGTTTTTCGCAGCCTTCCACGCTACGTACTTCATGTTATTTGCAATATCTGAAGGAGAAAAGCCTTCTACTATGCTTTTGATGTGAGGAGAATACTCTGGAAAGTTGAGACGATTGGCACGTGACTCGCCCCTTAGGACCAAGACTGCTGCGTCGTACGCAACTGCAGCCATCTCTGCTGTGGGAAAAGTTCCAAGATGGACCGACTTTTTCGATTTCTCAGGATCGTTTTTTCGATTACTAGCTTGTGCCGTCCATTTTCTATTACTACGCTTCACACCTCTGTATTTCCGTAATCGTTCACCCATACTGTTCGCATTAGGATCTCCAACAACACTGGTACAACCTTCTGTATGAGAGGCCTGTGGAATCAGAGATCTGCCACCACTATCAACAACAGCCATAGTGTTGCTTTGTTCTTCAGTGTTAGTGGGTTCAATATATGAACCTCCATCATTATCACAAGCAGCAGAGTCCAAATCGCTTTGCGGCATATCTTCACAAGCGAGATTGGAATCCGTGGGCGAGTTATGCAGGAAAGTAGCGTATAAAACCGGTGAAACACAATAACCTAGAAAAGAGAGAGCAGGGTATCTTGAAGCGTAGTGTAAGATTTAGACAATGCAAGTGGAGGATTTAATAATGCAAGATTTATGGAAGCTCATTCGCTCCTCTCTGAAGGAGGTGAAATGAAAAGGGTTAGTTACCTAATTTTCCGTTCTTACTGGATGTTATCTTTGGTCTTTTTCTGGTATAAGGACCATTTAGGGCAATGGGAACACTGATTCTAAACAGTTATGGAGAAAGAGAGTCTGGATAATTAATAAAGAGGTGGAATGTTAAATTTCATTTATGTTTGAATATGGAGTGATAAGTTTCATTTATATAGAGTGGATTTTGAGTCAGATGTGGAGAGTTGATCTGTTGTTTTGGTTGTACTAGTTGTTTTGTTTAATTAATATTACCAAATATTTTTTGGGTAAATAATATATAAATTATTATTAATGTTTATGGTTTTAGATTTTTTCCTTCTTTAATGATTAAGGTAATTAATACACATCTTAAAATATGTGATTTTTTGGATTCCCATGTGCAGATTTAGAGAGAACAGCTCTAAACCTAATGACATTATTAATTTTTATTAATTTATAAGGATTTAGTAAGAACACCTCGAAACTTAATAAAATAATTATTTTTCATTAATTTATAACGATTGATAATTATTATTAGTACATGTGTAATATTTTTATGTTTTTTTAAGTGCTCTAAACCTAATAAAATAATTAATTTAATAAGAACACCTCGAAACTTAACAAAATAATTATTTTTCATTAATTTATAACGGTTTATAATTATTATTAGTACATGTGTAATATTTTTATGTTTTTTTAAGTGCTCTAAACCTAATAAAACAATTTATTTTTTATTAATTAGTAACTGATTGTAATAAGAACACCTCGAAACTAATAAAATAATTATTTTTCATTAATTTATAATGATTTAGAATTATTATTAGTACATGTGTAATATTTTTATGTTTTTTTAAGTCCTCTAAACCTAATAAAACAATTAATTTAATAAGAACACCTCTAATAAAATAATTACTTTT
>APFE031496119.1:0-11474 GCA_000404065.3 Pinus taeda
TGCCCCCTCGAAGAGGCAAGTGAACATTGCTTTCTGAATAATAAAATACTTGCTGTTATTTCTCATTATTCTATGTTCTAGGTATATTTCTTCGCATATTTGGTATTCTGGTATCGTCTTGCAGGTTAAGAGCATAACATTCTGAAGCTGATGTTGGATGATTGTGTGTGATGTTTCCGTTGATTCCACTTCCTTAAGGTCACTTAGGATGTTGAATCCGATCATAGTAGGCTCTCGTCTCATGTTTACCCCGGTTGGCTAGTTATTTGGGTAGATGTTGAAGAGGGTGTTACAGTTTTCATGATGCAGTTTGATCGAGATTATTATGATAGAAAAATGCAAAAATTTAAGGTTATAAATTCAAATTTCTTGATTTTCCATGTAGCATGAAGGTTATAGTAATATTTCAACTATGTCACACAAGTACAAGCCACAAGCCATGATTATATATATGCTCTTAATGAGACAAATGTTATAGTAGTGCTTAAAATGAAGTGTTGAACAACAAATAATAACGATAAACCACATTATTGCCTAAGTAAATAAATAAATAAAAATAATTAATCAATTCAATTTAATTTACTATATTGTAGTTTTCCTTTTATTAATAAAATTACAAGAAAAAATTATAATATACAATCATGAAATAAATTAAAATAATATACTCATATTTATAACTATGATATTTCACAATATATAACTAGTGCTGCCATATAAATTAAATGATTGGTAAATCTTGATAGGGCATCAAATAATAAGCTCAAGACTTCATGATATCATACATTTTATTTGCTAAAAATAAAAAAATCCTTTAAACTTAACATAAATTATAATTTCACTAAATTATTATTATTAATTATAAAAAAAGAATTAATATATAACCTACCTAGATCCATCTTAACTTTGGATCTACCAACTTGAGGGACAAAAATCTCTTTTCACTTTAAAAAGGTTTTTCATCTAAAGAGATTTGGCCCTAATGATGGATACTAGAGTGGTTTAAATTAATAATAATAATAGTTATTATTAATTTTATGTTTTTTTTTTTTTTAGTTTTATGTAATTTGACTGAGTTAAAATTTTAAACGTGACATTACATTACAACATCTCTACCATGAGAGCACCCCTTGGCCCAATTAAACATATATACATTTAAAAAAAGCATGTAACACGATTATTATCCATCATGATTCACGTTTTCTTTACCATGGATATTCCTAATCTATAAATAGGATTTGTTACAATACCGCAAGCCAATACCATATGCCCAAAAACCCATAACTCATTTCATATAACACTTGTTCATATGTCATTTTTTTTAATTAATCAATTTAATTAAAAAGACAAAAAACCATAACTACTTTAAGATAAGTTTGTGAATACTACTAAGAATATTCTCTGGAGGTTAAATCCCTACCATCCATTAGATAATTACATAGGTATCTATTTCATAATAAACTTTCTACAATTTCAATTTAATTACCATTAATTATTAGGTGGATGGTAGATATTTAACCTCCATGGAATATGTTGGAATATTCATAGTAGTATTCACATATAAAGGGTTAAGATTTATCAACAAGTTAGTTATGCTCTTTTAGTTAACTTATTTCAAATTAATTAATTAAAGAAAATGTCATATGAACACATAATATTAGGAATGTGGTATTTATAAACAATGGTTTTGTAAGAAGAGGTATTCACAAGTTAAGAATTTCCATGGGAAAGTGGAGGCGAATCTCCATGGTTAAGAATGTTGTTACATATTTTTTAAAATGCAATATTTTTTTTTTTTTGTTAACTTGAATTTCCAAAAGAGGACTAAAATCCAGGAGATACTTGAGACTAACAAGTTTATTACCAATAACAGACAATCATGAAAACATATAAATCTCCTTGAAGATTCAAGATTTAAAGGTGGGAAATGCTTGTGGCATGACTTTCCCTAAGTTGACTAATTTTTCATTGTCTTCTTGGATCAATTCCTTATTACTTTTGCAGGTTTCTTAGTCTTTCCAAGAGATCACCTTGAAATCCCATATTTTCCATGCCATTCTTCTAGAATGGAAATCTATCGTGGGTCATCCAGATCCATATCTTATGGTAGGGCTTTTTCTCCAACTTCTTCCAAAGGGAAGCTAATCATTTCCCGTGGTGAAGGATTTGGCTAGTGCTCTTCAAGAGATTTTTGCACGACCTCTGTAGGATTTGAAAGAGAGTTATGGGATTTTACTTCTGCTGATTGCATGCTTAATTGAATGTTGTCTTTCTCTCGACATTCCTTTGGAGAGGAGAGAGACTTGATCTAGGGATCTGGTCAGGATTTGAGGTACCCCGGGAACTCAAATATCTTCTTCTTTGGGGGAATTTCCCCAAATAAAATGGTTCTTTCTATGAAGGGTTTGAAGAGCATGTTACTGCATATATTGGATATGTTCTCCAATCTTGCTAGATTTCATGTCATGTTTAGGATCTTCAACCGCTTTTGGAAGGCAAAACCTGATTTATAGCTTGCCATGATGCACCTAGTGAAGAGTTTGTTGTGAGAAACCCCACTTTGTCTAACTACTCTATGAAAATGATGTTGAAGATGAGGAGATTGAAGGAGAATACTAGTAGATCCATAATCATTATGAAATCCTGAAATAATCTAGCTAAAGGAGGGGGAAAGCCCCCTCTCACAGTGCTGAGCATAGGTGGCTATGTAGAAGAAACCCTATAATTTGTAGAGCATAACCTTTTTAAGAATAAATACTAATAATAATTTAAAATAAAGTTATAATTTAGTTAACTTTTATGATTATTTTTTTTAGTTTGGGCAAAGTGAGATGCATAATGGGGCAAATGTTTTGATGCTTATCATGGATTGATGTTTATGGACATTTACCAACCATCTAATTTATATGGCTACACTAGTTATTGATAGTTAAATTAAAATTGTGTAAGACCTAATTCCAAAATAAGACATGTCTCATAAATATATATAAATTTGTTAAATTTAAATATATAATTACAATAAAATTATATATATGTGTATGTGAGTTGGTTATGCATGAAAGTCAATTTTATAGTCAAGATTAAAATAACAATACATAATTCATATTGATAACTATTATATTTCAAAACTTAATATTTAAATTTAATTAATAAGCATATAATTCTATATAAAAATGTGAAATTTGTATAAATCTAAAAAATACTATGAAGAAACAACATAGTTCCATTTCTATATAGAGATCTGAAATTTGTATGCATATAAATAATATTATGAAGAAACGACATAGTGCCATCTTAATTTCGGATCTACCAAGTTCTAAGAGGATTCAAATCTCTCGATTTGCAAATATCTTCTCAAATTTTACACTCAAGAAAAAATTTGCATCTTGAGATATTTGATCCCCCCCATGCTTGATAGATTTGAATTTAACATGGATCTATACTAGTTTTGAATTAAATTAATACTTTTATTATAATATAGAAGAATTTTGAATGTAAAATTATGATTATATAGATTGTAAATATACTCAATATAAGTAAGTAAGATTTGCCAAAGATGCTTATAAAATAATTTTGTTTTAAAATTATATAAAGTATAAAATGAATTTAAATTTGTAAGATGATTTTTTTTGAGGAAATATTCTAGTAGATTGACCCTAAGGGATCACATCCCACATGCTTATTAGAAAAGTATAACCTCAAGAGAATTGAGGAGAATTAACCTAGTGACCTCCCATTGGCGAGATCCTTTAGCAAGGAAAACTCGACAAATTGAACTAGCTCTCAGGGCTTTTATAAGATGATTATTAACATAGATATTTAATATTTTGAAAATTGGAGGGTGTAAGATTAGATGGTCGGGATGTCTAGTATGTGTTATATTATTTGTATAGGTAATTTAATATTTAAATGGGAGAAGGGTGGGATAGATAGAGCCCCTTACCCTTATTATATTTTTGATATTTTTGGTTAGCGAGTTAGGGTTTTGGATGCTTCATAATCTTATGGAAAATGTTAAAGTAGAGATGTGATTCTAAACATTTGTTAGTTTTCCTTTGAGAATTTCCAAGTAAATATTAATATGTGATTGTCTTTGTTTACTTTTCTACATTGCTAATTACTGTAAAAGGTTAAAAATTAGAACGTAAAAATCCATTAATCATATTTTTAATCTCCATTACTAAGTAATTTAAAGGTTTGACTATTAATTGTATGATTAGTAGTTTAACAAAACACAAGACTAATTAATATTTTAATTTAATTATCGATATTTACAAAAAAAAACAGATAGTAATTTGTATTAATAAAAGTGGGATTAGGCTCAAACTATTACATTTTTATTGAGAGCTAGTAGAACTAAAATTCGTTGAAGATTTAGGTTAGAACATGCAGGAGAAACCCGAAACCTTGCATGGTGACCACATTATACTTGATGATTAAATCCATTCCAATTGAAACTTTTCCAAAAAAACTCCTAAAATCTAGATAAATTTTCAACAAATTCCTTTTTAAAAAACAATTCTTTGGCTAGGATTTCACCTTTTCTGAAGAATTATCTTTTGAATTTATTTTAACTTGGGTCCAAGGCCCATTTTATGCAAGTTTTGCAGAGGCACCCATGTTTGAGGAAGTTCGACTTTTGGAATCCACCTTATGTTCGAGAGGAGGGAGGATTGCCTCCGCTTGGTCTGCCCTCGATATGCCTTTCATGTTGTAGTCTAGTGGGGGCGTGAACCCAGTTCGAGCTACAAGTCCTTTACCTTTGTCTAGGAAGGAAGGTTCTTGAGTTCTGATTCTTTTGAAGAAGCATAAGAGATATTTTCTATCTTCACATCCCCCAAATTTGCCTCGTTATTGTGTGCCTTCACACAATTTTTAGTTGAAACTGACATTTCTTGACATTTATGGGGATATATCATTTTATGGATCTGTGATTTGTAAACCCTTATGCACACAACTCTCTTTGCGAGAAGTAGAGAGGGAATACTCTGAAGAGATTGAGTAGTGATTGAAAGTTGCACCTGCCCACCATTTTGATTTTCAAGAAGATGAATTTGATTTTAAATTCCTTGCGTTGGGGCAAGTTTGGAGAGAATGACCTATCTCATAGCAGACTTTGCAACAAAAGGAGACATTTTCGTAGTCCAAAGATCAGACTAAGGAAAATTTGGGGCCAATAAGCTTTAATTCAGCAGGGACGCCCTTGCTGAAGTCCATTTCCACACAAATGCGAGCATACATGGGCTTTAAATAGAGTCTATTATCTTCACCACGAGAATAGAACCTACTTAAGGCATTTCCAATTGATGCTAGAGATGCAAGATTCCACAAATGCATAGGAAGATTGGGAAACCTTACCCAAATTGGGGTAGTCATGATTGAAGATGAAAGCGCACCGAAAGAGGGAAACCAAGGTTGTAATGAAAGACCTGCACATCCCTAAAACCAAGGACAACATTCAAGAATCTACACCCGATTGCTAGCTTTGTTGAAAACAATAATGAAAAAACCTTTAGCTAGATGGTATACGTTTAACTCAACTGAGATGAGGGGATTCCAATGCTCATTAATCTAGGAGTTAAGATCAACAAGCTTCAACCACAAACCGCTAAACCAACAAATCAAACCTGCCTGAGAGAAAAACTTGCCTTCACTTAAGGCTTCTCCCCCCAAGGAAACCTCAATTATGGGAGCCTCACTAACGTACATCATTCTAATCCCAGAAGGAAGGTTCTTATCTGATGATCTAACAATGTCACAAAATGACTTTGCAAGGGCCTGATGGGAGCTCGTTATAGATGAAGAGGAGGTGGCAACAATAACACTAGTTGCAAGAGAGGCAAATGACAGGTTGGACACCAAGGAGGCAGAAGAACAATGCCCTACATTGGCAGAAATCATAACAAGAAATTGGAGACCAACTATTGAAAGCGAGCTCATATCTAAGACCGAGGACTTTGATCAAGACACCATGGATGGCAAGGCAGACAAGCGAACGAGAGAATTTATATCGATATTTATTAAGTGGATGGTAGGGATTTAACCTTCTTGGAATATTCTATAATATTCATAGCAGTATATACAAATCAAAGGTTGAGATTTATCTTCAAAATAGTTATGCCCTTTTAATTAAATTAATTAATTATATTTTTTTTTTTTTTTTTTTTTTTTTTTTAATATCTCATATGAAGTGAGATGGTTTTTTGGATATGTGATATTGATACGCCATGGTATTGGATCATTGTATTGTAACAAAGCCTATTTACAAATAAAGAATCTCCATAGTGAAGTGGGGATAAGTGTTTTGATGCTTATTATGGATTGGTGCCTATTGACATTTACTAAACATTCAATTTATTGTAACAAAATCTATTTACAAATAAAGAATCTTCATGGTAAAATGGGGGTACATGTTTTAATGCTTGTTATAGATTGATGCTTATCTACATTTATTAACGATTTAATTTATGTAGTTGGGCTAGTTAGTAAACCATTTTAAATTATTTTATCTTAAAAATCATTTATTTTATTTTTGTCGATTTGACCTATAAAAATATTAAACCTTAATTTCATGATTTACATAATACTTCCCCTAAATAATTTATCCATCCCATTATTAAATTACAAAATTAATAATTAAAAAAAAAAATATAATATTAATTTCAATTCCAAACCTCAACTATCTATTTATTAATCATCTTGATCAATATTATTCTTTTAAATTTTACACTTTAGAACTTTTTATTATACTTTATAACCTTTTAGATGGAAGAAAAATAAGCAGCATACAAATTGTTTAATTTACTGATGACATATGTCTATATCTTGATGGTTAGCCATCCTGGTCAACTTTCATTATTCATTAATACCAATACACTCATTATAAATTTACATAAATTAAATTATTAAACTGTAACATAAATATACTGCTATCGCAACCATTTAAATCAATTAATAACTATATTGATAATTTCACCCCTAGGATTTTTTACATTTATTCTTGAACTATCAAATAGTGGGTCATCTCATAGTCTCTTGAGAGTGACATGGAGGGTCCTTATAAGAGTCCTCCCAATGGACAGAAAAGCCATGATAATCACCCAATTGTCTCTTATGCTTTTAAATATTAAGGTTTCCAAAAAAAATATTTAAGTTCATCATTAATATTTAGTGTGTTATTGACTCATTAATAAGTCGGGTGGTATAGATATACCACTTGATAATATATTTGCTTAAATTTAATAGTAGGTATATATAAATATTATTTGATAATATATATGTTTAAATCTAATGGTAGGCATATACAACCTCTGCTCGTTAATGGATAATATTGGTTGCCATTCAAATTAGCAAGTACACCGAAACATAGTACAATCTACTTCCACAACAAGTACAAGTGTGAGGCACAAAATTTGTTTGTTTTTTTGGGTGTATTTTTATGGAGAATTTTATATTTAGTTTTTGTTTTATAATTTAATTGAGGTTATTTAAAAAAAAAGTTGATTAATTTGAGTGGTTGAGGTTTATTGAGTTTAGTTTCGTTGTTTGGATGGAATTGTTATGATCTTCCCTACCAAGATTCAAATCTTGTAGTTTGTCATGTTATAGCTTTGGAATACAATCACCATGTTACACTTTTAAGTGAATATATACTATGAGTTAACCAGAACCAACCATCTCTTTTTTTGTTTGAACTAAGAGGGAGCCCATTTTTTTCTAAAATGGTCTCAGTGTAAAAAAATACTTAAAAAATTAAATATTAATAATAATTACAATTGAAAAGTTATTAAATTAAATTTCGAAAAAAAAAAATTAAAAATTAAATCAAATTTCTAAATCAATTATCATTTTAGATATTAATAAATCTCACTTAATGTATTTTCCAAATTAAATTACCAAAATTACAATCAACTAATTTACCTCTTACACCTTTTTGTGAAGTTTGAAACCAATTATTTTTTAACATACTTGAAAAAAAAATCACATCACAAGTACATTCCACTTCTTATAATGGTGTGAAACTTATATTTATTAAGATGATGGTTGGAATTTACAAGGAAACTAAATTTTATTATAATGGTGTGAAACTTATATTTATTAAGATGATGGTTGGAACTTACAAGGAAATTAAATTTTATTAAAACTCTATTGGGTTGTGAGTCACTATGTTCAACAAAACCTTCTATACAAAAAGTTTTTATTTTTTGTTTTTATGTGGCATTGCTTTAACACTCATAATTTTTAGGATTATTTTTTAAGCTGTAATAATGTTATTTTCAAATTTAATTGTAACATTTTAAAGAATCAATGTTAATTTTGTTTATTAATAGTTGTTATTATAATGTATTTTTCTTTTTGACGGGTATTAGTTTGTCTTTTGACAAAAAATATGAATACTTATTCATAATTAATATTAGGAATTTAATTTTTTTATTATTGAAAATTTATTTTATTTATAACGTGAATTGCATTAAGTTTGTTATTATGGTTGTTTAGTAACTTCCTATTTCTATAGTACTAAATTTTTTGTTTTTAGTTTTTATTTACTTTTGATTAACTTTTTGATTTTTTATTTTCTTTTTATAATATCTATTTTTCATGAATTAATCATTTTCACAATATTTTCAAATTTAAGGTGACTTATATTATATTAAAAATATATTTTCAATATATATTATTAGATATAAACTTTTTATTTTTAATAAAACTCCTTGCAAACGTTTATTTAATTTTATAGTTTATTCTTTGCCCTTTGTAATTATGAGTATTCCTTAAGATATATTATTCTAAATCTAATGTATAAATAAAGTTATTAACCTCTCTACCTCTCCCTTTTTTTAATTCGTTATAAAAATGATTATCAACTAATTATTAATTTATATTAAATAACAACATTTTTACTATAACTTTTATTAAACAATTATTAATTACTTATTCTTAACTTCCTTATCAATTTAATTATTATTTAATATTAATCAACAACTATTTTCTATCTTAATAACTTTATTATTATTAATACTTATCTTAACCCCTTATTATCTTTTATAACTAATTTAGAAATATTAAATATTTTTAATAATTGTTAGAAATATTAGCATATTTTTATAAATTTAAAAATATTAAATCTACATTTTTTAAAAGTTTATTTCTTGTTTGACTAGTCTCCAACCACTAGTTTTCATCACCTAACCTTGGGCAATGATGCATCCTTACTGTTTATTCATGAAGATATTATGATTTCTCTTACGTTGTCCTGAAGATGAACCACATTAGTTGGTCGAAACATCGACCAAATCCTCATGATATGATTAATCCTAAAGACTTCTATCTACAATATGGATCACAAAAGTCTCAAATCTAACTTAAGTATAGACAATTATACATATTAATAATAATAAAACACACACATATAGATATATGTATTTCCCTTTTCCTCCCCTGGTTAAATATAGTCGTTTCTATCTACATTATGGATCACAAAAGTCTCAGTTCTAACTTAATTATAGACAATTACACATATTAATAAAAATAAAACACACACATATAGATATATGTATTTCCCTCTTCCTCCCCTGGTCAAATATAGCAATTTTTTTTTTCTAGCTATTAGGTTGACCTCTCTCCCTATTTAACCCTCTTCCTAGATCTGTTTCTTCATCATGTCCTGAAGATGAACCACATTCACTTGTTGGTTTTAAACACGTCCACTAAAATCTTCAATGTCACTTATTCCGAAAAATATTTTATACATTATAAACAATATTATTAATTAATTTCTTAATTTTTGTGATGACATTAATAATATAAATATTGTATTAGTTATATTTTTGTGAGAAATCTTGTCTTGTTTTACTATTTTATTTCCATTAAATTATATTTAAACTAAATGACAAGTAAATGCTACTATGTAACCATTAACATAATTAAATGACAAAAAAAAATACAAAACTATAAATATTTTTAGAAAATTAAATTAAATATTTTGAATTTTGAAAATTGAAATTAAATAAAATATTTTAAAATTTGATGTTGAATTCATTTATATTTAAAGAATTACTCCAAATATTAAAGTTGGTGGTAAGTCCTTTGTTTTTTAATATTAATTATATTTTATTTAAAAACCAAGTTAAATGTTATTAGAATATAAATTTCCAGACAATTTTGCTTTATATTTTTATTTAATTGTGGTGGTCCTTTTTTTTAATATTAATTTAAATTTTATTTAAACAAAGTTTTATTGTTTTCGAATATAAATTTCTAGACAATTTTGCTGTATCAAAAGTTAAGGTTGGTGACAGTGCTTTGTTTATTTATTTATATTTTTTAAACGGATTTAAATGTTTTGAAATTGTAATTTTTTAATAAATTTTAGCTTTGAAATATAAATTTCAATATTTAAAGTTTATAACTTTACCCTTTCATAATAATTTAAAGTGACTTTTCTATTGTCGGCCATAACTTTCGGGGGAGGAAAAACGCGATGCATACGAGTGACTTTCTCTGGTTGGACAAAATACGCGATGCATACAACTACTCACACTATGGGGTTGATGTGACTTGCAGGGTTTATTATTTATTTATTTGGATTGTAAATTTTGGGAATATTTTGGAATATTTTGTAGTTGATTTGATTATTGTGAATCGAATTTTAGAATATTTGGGAAATCTACTATACGGTATTAAAATATATATATTTTTATTCTAGTAATCTTGGACTTATTTTAGTAATTTTGAATAGGTTGATCCAAGTTAATACTGAGTATGTTAATGATTGGTTTATTGTTTTTTCATTTTGTTCATTGAATATTACTTTATTCTTATCCAACAAACAAGATGTAAAGACACTGAACCAATCATTGGCTTAGTGCATGGTGCTTAACATTCACCAATTAATTAATCAAGAGAGATAAAGATTGAAATGTTGGAATTTGTATCCAAGCAAAACAATTAGACCACAGGGAATTTCAGAAAAACATCCTGAAAACCATGAATGTGAAAAACAAACACCAAGAATATACTTGTTGATGGCTAAACCATGTGCACATCCACTGAACATGTTCTTTCAGTGACAAAAAAACATTCTTCACCAACCCCAACAAGTCTGTGTTGGAAGTATTCTTTCACTAATCTCAACAACATTTCTTTGATGTTGAGCTGCAATGTTTTATTATGTGGACTTTTAGCAAAATCAAAGTCATATTTATTAATTTATACTTTATGTTGATTGTAGATTTCTGGAATATTTTGGGATCCAATGGACATAGTTCAAGGCTTAGTTATGTTGTATTGGCCTAAAACAAAAGAAAATATGCCTATTCCATTCCTTCAATTGAAAATTCTGTAATTCCAATTCAAGACGGATTATTGTGAATATAAACTTTAATATTTAAAAAAGTTGAAAACAAAATTACTAAAAATAAATAAATTATGATAAAATTGGTAAAGAATTTTGGAAGTAAACTGGTTAACATACGATT
>APFE031496130.1:0-14694 GCA_000404065.3 Pinus taeda
AGGAAATCTCTGTGTATATGTGTTTTATGTGTTATGCTCTCGCATTTTTATTTTTTCCTGTGATTTAGAATTCGTATGCAGGTAATTTCTGTACGGGGTTAAAAACTACATCATAATCTTGTAACCCCCCATACTAAATTCATAATAGTTTTTTTTGGCAGGTTTTATGGGCCTTATTTATGGTACTTATTTACCACTTTCAATGTATCTTGAGCATGGCATATTGACTGGTTGTGGATTTCATTCTTTATTTGATTTGCATTGTACTTTAAATAGTCCAACAGCTGACTTTTGTTAGGTGCGACTTGAACTTTTCTCTTAAGTTTTAACAAGCAATGTGTGCCATCTCCCTTTGGAAGTTTGTAACTTTTGTTAGGTGCGACTTGAACTTTTCTCTTAAGTTTTAACAAGCAATGTGTGCCATCTCCTTTTGGAAGTTTGTATTCTTATATATGTCTGGGAAATTTCTTTTGTTATAGATATTGGGTTCATTTGTTTTAGCCCTACCATGTATGTACTTTTGCAATTTTCTTTTAAAAGTTGTCTTGAGATATTTTTATATGGCTGGGCAATTGTCTTATGTTATAAGCTATTGTATTATCAAATTTGTTGCATTCAATGCCCTGTTTCTAGTAAAATTTGCTTGCAGGCATTCTTGATTAGGTAAGAAAACAATTTTTGCTTGTTTCTCTTTTCCTTTGTCATCTCCCTTTGGAGTCTGCATTCTTATATGTGATCAGAAATGCTTTTGTTAAATATTTTGTTCTTTGTTAAACCTACCATGTCTGTAGTTTTGCCATTTTCTTTTGAAAGCTATCTCAACAACTTGTGTTATAGTTAGGACAATTATCTTGTGTTATATGCTACTTAATTATCAAATCAATTGCATTCAGTGCCCCATTTTTCATAAAAATTGCATGCAAGAATTCTTGATCACATAAGAAAGTGATATTTTTCCTGTTTCTTTATTTATATACCTCTGTTACAGGCACTAAGTGCTTTATGCTTAATTTGTTTCCTAGCGTTGTCATTGAACTTGTTTGACATGGGTTGGGTATTTTCTAATTGCTTGTGTGTTTCAAATCTATCTGTATGTTGACTACCTTCTACTGTTTGAATGAAAAGTTTAATATTAGAATTGGGCAAGTGTGTAGCAGCAAGCAGTGTAGGATTTTCTTAGTCTTTGATTTGCAGAATTATGTATCATATGTTTCTTCTTTTGAAATTGCACATGATGCATCTATAATAGTAGACTTCTTTCACTCAATAGACATGTTTTTCCTCAATCTGTTATAATGAAATTCATTGTACTCTAGAGTCCATACATGAAGAAATACACATGGCAATAATGATATCATTTTGTTGATAGGCTAGGACCCCATACAATTGATTAACACGTTATGTATTTGTACCACTCAGATTCTATTCATATTGCACCTACAACACAAGAATTTAAATTTAGGGTGCGGCTTCATACTTTGAAGATATGAAAAATAGACACTCTGACCACTTTCAAGTACCATCCATTGAACTCAGTTACTATTGTTGAAGTTGCCAATTATAGTCTTGTATCTATATGTTTCTAACATGGCATAGCTCTCAAGATGTTTGACATGTCATCATATGATATAACTTTTGATTGCAAGTGATTTCATTATGAACTTTGAATTATCATAATCCTACACCTACCATTTTTTAGATTAAAATGATTGCTGACCATTTATACTTAAGATGATAGTGATTTCTCGAATGTATCCCAGTGTCCTGATCTCTTAAATAATAAAAACTATCCAAAACTTAAATCTGGGTTATTATAATTAGTGATCAATGATCATAGTTCTTATTCCAGTTTAAGAGAATGCAATATACACTATACCGTTAATATATCTCAGTATCTGGTATTAGCATTGCCCATCAATTTGTAACTTTGTATTATCGATGTGTGGTATCATGCTATTTGTATGAATGTTTGAATTTTACCATACTTAGATTTCGTTGTGTCATGTTTAGAGAAAATCTTTCATAACAGTCGTGTAGAAATGTGTCTTCTTGGTTTCATATACTTCTTAGTTTCAACTATCATGACAAAAAACAAACAAATTCACAATACCATCATTACTTTGATAAGTAAAGTGAGAGAGCTCACAATTTTAATTCCTTTCAGTTCAAATGTTTTCTCTGTGAAACATATATTCACCTGAGTCCTGATTAATCATTTTTCTGTGAAGCTGGCAGGTTTCTAGCCTCTTGAATGTTCAATTGCATCACTTTACTCAAATACCTCTTCTTGAAAAAATGTCAATATTTTGGATTTCTTTATAATGCAACTCTCAGATCTCAACTGTTTATCACACAAGGCTTTACTATGTTATACTTGAAAAAACAAGTATAACATTCAGCTTACTTCTTAAGCCAATAATGATAACTTTCATGGATGTTTGTATTTCTCCAGACTTGCAAATCAAGGATGCTCATTCCATATTCCCATGCACATTTCTCTAGATAAAAATTACTTGATATAAGGGGATGAGAGAAATTTGGATAAGTTTCTTATACAATATAATTAAGCAATTCCGTCATCATAAATCATAAATTTAAAATGTAGACTTAAACTTTCAAATAGAATTGAACAAACTAGAATGTAATATAATCCATAACACATAATCACAAGTTATGAACAATTGCCTTCCTAGGAACTATCTACTAATTGATTATGAAAAGGGACAATCCACTCGCCAATAGGATCGCTATTGCGCCAACTTTCATTGTAATAGAGGTCAGCCCCTAAGCAAAAACTATGAATCCATACTAAAACAATGGGTTGATGTTGCTTCATTATTTTTTATAGCTAAGTAATGCAAATGCATGCCTAACAATCATTTGCAGTTGAGTATTCCCAGACAAAAACAAGATCTTTACGAACATTAATGACATTTGTTTCAGGGTGCTATCCCAATCCCAACATATTCCAAGAAGGATCAATAGGATGGACATGACCATTGAATGCAATCAATGTTGGTGGTAGAGTCCCTAAATTCCAAAGTGGTGGATTTGAAGTTAGATTTCGTGTATGCTTAGTGAATTGTTAACTTGTAGATCTAGATATAAAATACCAATGGTAATCCAAAATTTATAAGCTAAGCTTGATCAAATATTTGAACAAACAAGGATAACATTCAACTTACTTATTTAAGCCAATAATGATAGATTCTGCAAAAATACCATGTTCATGCTTAGCGAACTATTAACTTGTAGATCTAGATATAAAATACCAATGGTAATCCAAAACTTTTAAGCTAAGGTTGATCAAATATTTGAACAAAAAAGGATAACATTTGACTTACTTCTTAAGCCAATAATGATAACTTTCATGGATGTTTTTCTTTCTCCAAGCTTGAAAATCAAGGACATTCATTCCGTATGCGCATGCACATTGCTCTAGATCAAAATTCTTTAATATAAGGGGATGAGAGAAATTTAGATAAGTTGCTTATACAATATAATTAAACCATTTTGTCATCATAAGTCATAAATTTAAAATTCAAACTCAAACTTGCAAACATAATTGAAGAAACTGAAATGTAATATAATCCATGACACATAATCACAAGTTATGAACACTTACATTTCTAGGATGAATATACTAATTGATTGTGAAAAAGAAACGCTCCAACCTAACATAAACTCCTTGTTGCAACAACTCTTATTGTAATAGAGGCCAACCCTTAAGCTAAAACTATGAATCTAAGCTAAAACAATGGGTCGATGTTGCTTCATTATTTTTTATAACTAAGTTATGCAAATACATGCCTAACAATCATTTGCAGTTGAGCATTCCTAGGCAAAAATAATAGCTTTAGAAACAATATTGAGGTTTGTTTTAGGGTGGTATCCCAATTCAAACATATGCCAAGAAGGATCAATAGGATGAACATGACCATCAAATGCAATCAATGTTTGTGGTAGAGTCCCTAAATGCCAGAGAGTTAGATTGGAATTTAGATTATAAAAAAGTACCATGTGCATGCTTAGCGAACTGTCAACTTGTAGATCTAGATATAAAATACCAATATATTATGAAAAAATACCATGTGCATGCTTAGTGAACTATTAACTTGTAGATGTAGATATAAAATACCCATGGTAATCCAAAATTTTTAAGTTAAGCTTGACCAAATATTTGTACAAACAAGGATAGTGTTCGACTTACGTCTTAAGCCAACAATGATTACTTTCATCGATGTTTGTCTTTCTCCAAGCGTGCAAATCCATGATGTTCAGTCCATATGCCCATTTACTTTACTCTAGATTAATATTATTTGATATAAGGGTATGAGGGAAATTTAGATAAGTTTCTTATGTAATATAATTAAACCATTTGGTCATCATAAATCATAAATTTAAAATGCAGACTTAAACTTGCAAATAGAATTGAATAAATTGGAATGTAATATAATCCATGACACATAATCACAAGTTACGAACACTTATATTCGTAGGACGTATCTACTAACTAATTGTGAGAAAGGGACACTCCACCCAACCATAGGCTCCTTGTTGCACCAACTCTCATTGTAATAGAGGTCGTCCTTTAAGCTAAAATTATAAATCCACCAATTTGATTTAACTATGGTTGAGTTAAACTTTGTTCATATAGTCCAATTCCTCTATTCATAATCAATTCTCAACCTACAACAACCCTAATCCACAACATTCTTTCCTGTCTACTTGTAATCCAAGGAATGGGATCAATTTCACCAATCAACAATCCATTAGGCTAATGCACTTTCTTTTAGGGCTCCAACATATGATGGCCAACAATTTTCACTGTTGGAATTCCAAACATTTGGAATTGTAGATAACTTTCACAATGATATCAATTTTCATTAAGGTAGTCTTTATTACATTCATAAATATTGCACTATAACTCAACATAATTTCTACATCAATTATATGGTTGGTTATATAGTGAGTTTGTTGTGTCCTTAAGTGGATATACTCTATATACTATCTACTTTCACCTTAGGCTATAAAAAACTAGATTCCTTATCCAAACAATTCTCCCAACTTAAAATTTCTTTTTAAATAAAATAATTCAAATTTATAAGTTAAATATTCAATTAAATAGCATAACATATACTCTTTCCTATGCTACAAACTTAAGGCGTTTCTTTTGTAACATATTGTGCAATTGCTAGTATTAATATTATTAGATTTAATAACTTTGCATTAATAATTTGAGGAAAGGTTTGTATCTAGATGGATTTAATCCCTTTCTAGGAATGATAGATTTGTGGTTAGATGGATCTAGGCTAGTTTAAAAACTCTATTAATTAATATTTATCACATCTTCAAAATATATTAAAATAACAACATTCATAAAATAGAAAATCATTTCTTTGATAAGAATAATACATATTTATGTAAACCACCAAATTCCGTGTCGGAATCTCATGTGTCAGACCAACAAAGAATGTAAACATTCATAACTCATAAATTTTATATGTCATTACTTATACACATCAGTTAAGAAAGTTTCATATAACGTTTTTTAATTAATCAATTTAATTAAAATGATGAAAAGAAGATAACTATTTTTGAGATAAATCACAATCTTTTATTTGTGACTATTAAAATATTTTAGAATATTCCAATAAGGTTTCAAATCTCTATTGCCCTCCTACTTATTATTGATAATTAAATTAAAATTTTCGATGCCTTAATCTAAAATAAAAAATGTCATAAATCCTCCACTTATTCCCTAAAATATGTGAATAGATGATCGCTAAACTACCCATTACAATAAGTATTCTAAAAAACAAAGTGATTTCTTTTCAAGTTGGGATATGATAAAATAATAAAATTGGATATTCTCAAAATATACCAGTTGCCTTCCCTATCACTTAAATTCTCCATTATTACATAATGGAAAACTTTATATCAAATCATTTGCATAATTGTAACGACTCCACCTAAAAAAAATTCTAATATACAGTCACATTAAAAGAAATTACTGTACTTAACAACTCGTCTACAGTGGTCTTTTAGATATATACGCAGTTCAGGCATTTACGTTTAATACTGCTGTTCCAATGTCATTAATACCGGCTTAATGTCAGAGGGTTTGATTTTATGGTTGCATACCACGTGGATTGATTTCCAATACCGATTTGTGTTTTCCTTGTCGCTGTCATCACATGGCATGACATGTCTGATAAGGTTCATATTAATTCTTCCTGCCCATCCTGTACGTGGCCCGGTCAGGCCATCCGTCCTCACCTGCTCCACTTGGATACCCCGCCTCATCAACGGAGCAGCTCGTTCCTCGCGATCCGACGGTGGAGCTCTTCTCGGGCTTCCCTCTTCTCTGGATTGCTATGGGATTGACCTCATTCGCTATGCCGCTCCCCAGCGGAGCCTGATCGGATAAGGGCTTTCCTTCAGTAGCTTAGAACATATGGGTGCTCAGTTCAACGCCGATGAAGTCTTTACAGTTTCTACCTTAGAGTTCAGCAGTGGATAGTTATCTACAGGTTATTCTTTTCTTCCTTAACATTTCTTAGCTGTATGCGATATTTACCTCGCCAGACCCTCTAATCGATTTTCTTGTGACTGCATTTACCACGCAGGTTGTTTGGTTGCGGAAATGTGGCTCTCAGCCTTACCCAGTGGGAAGGCGCTTCTTCAACGTGGGTCTTCATCCACATCCGGGTAAGATCATACTCCGGTTGGGTGTTCTTTGGCTGAAAGTGGAAGACTTAGAGCGTAGGTTTGGCCTCAGCCTTCTGCTATTATTATGGTGTCCACTAGTTTGACGGAATTTTGGTCTTTTAAATGTTAGGGCTTTAAGGGGTTTTTCCCCTAGGTTGTATATATCTTGTACTATGAGGCTACGACCTCGCTTCTATCTCAGAGTTTGCTACTATACAGTACAGTGTAGTTCTCCTGTTGTTTTCATCTTGTATCATTTGAGGGTTTCATTGATAAATGTTTAATAGTCTGCCATTGTATTGAATGTTCTGCCACACGACTGAAATAACACTTGCTTGCTTCGAGATTTGATTCCGTTATTAATATATTTATGATTCTGTGTTTGGCCTTCTTTGGTCTTCCAAGAGAATTATATGATGGAATATTTATTTGGTTGTGTTTCCGCAAACTCGATAATATGGTTTTGGACCCGCGTGTTTTCTGTTACCATCTATTTAATTTTAATATATCAGAAACAAGGTTCTATGGTGGCCGCCATTTAGGGTCTTAGTCCTTCCACTTAACGTCTGGAGGAATTTGTTAATTTATTACCAGGGTTAGGCTTATATCACTCTTCGGAAGCTAATTCCATTGTTAATGGCCGCCCTTGATACGCCGAATTATGAAGAGTTATCAGCAGAGGGTTTCATCCCTCAGCAGTCTTCTGGTTCGACATGTAGAGTTCCGAAGAGGTTTATCAGTGTCTGAAAAATCCGAGTCCCTTCAGGGTTCGAACCCCTCAGCCTTATGTATGACATATGCTCGTTGACGGCTACTCCTTAGTTCTATTCTTTTGCACTTAATTTGTTTTTTGTTTTTGGTTGTTTATATGCATGCAAATCTGTTGTTTATTTTCAACTCTTTTTCAGAATGCACGAAATATTTCTTTGGGTTACAGTGGGTTTATTATTTAGAAATTCCAGAAAAGGGTACTGTCATTCTTTAGCATTAACCCGTCTTCTTTTCTTCGATTCTTGTATGGTTTAGCCAGGCGGTCATGAACACGCTCTGTCACTGTAGTCCTATTTAATTTAGCATTTTACAGAACTACTTTTAACTTTCCTAACACTGAGAATATCTGTCATTCTACTTGTTCCTAAACAGAGTTGTAACAACATTTCTATATATAGATTGTTTGTCAGACTAAACTGTAAAATTATTTCCTTTTTAAGGCGAAATGACCATACAGAACTGAAATGCCTTTTTCTTTCTTTTAAAATCAATACAGATTTGTAATATCATTTTCTTTCAAGCAATCTGTCAATACAGAATTAGAATATCATTTCCTTTCAACTAACTGTCAATACAAAAATTATAATATCATTTTCTTTCAAAGCTAACTGTCAATTTTAACAGTTCCTATAAAGATGAGAGTACTGTGTTTTTTTACAATTAACACCACCAGAATTCACAATGAGATAATCCCACCTTGATAGTTGTTTCTTCCTCTGAAACCTCTACGTTGAATCAAACTTTGTAGTTAAATGAATCAAACTTTGTAGTTAAATGTAACTGAGTTCTTCTATAAAATTATATGTACTAGCTAAGAATTTTTAGAAAAGTTATTAGCTTGCAGAACTCTCTTCTAACACAGTTCAATAATATCCACAAAACTTCCAGAAGATACCTCATACTTGAGTTGCTTTCAATCAGGTAACTTACTGGAAGAGGTCACCTCTGGTTGACCATGAGATTGTCTTTCGAGACCAAATCTCTCCCCTAGCTTCTTTACAAGACCTTCAGTTTTCTGTGCTCTTGCTATCTGGTCCTCACCAAACTTAGCAAGTGAATTTTTCCCTTTTCTTTTTTTTTTCCTGCCTGTCCCTACAGTGCAATGTTTTCCTCCCCTCACTTCCTTTTCTGGAAGTCTTACACAGTTAGGTGAGGTAGTTAGGGTTCCAACAACTGTTGAGAGCTAGACCGGAGATGTAGCCCCTTGGAGGATAGGGTGAACTCCTTATTAATTTCTTGTGTCCTTGTATTTGCTTACTGTATTTATATGCTGTTTTCCATTTCAAGTGTTTGTATATTTGCAATTTGATCGATCCGTTACCTAAATAACATAGACACACACCAATGCATGAGTTTGTAATACCTTCGTTCAAATAAATATTTAACTGAGATCACTCATAGGGTGATTTTCAGATCAAGTGGTATTAGAGCTTTAGGCTGTAAGGTTAGACAAGCTTGCGTTGGTTTAGCTGTGGAATGCTCACTAGATCAAAGCTCAAATTAAGAGAAGGAGAGTTGGTCGAAACTAATCCTGAAATTGGGAGAGTCTATCTTCGGAAGACAATGTGAGAGGAAGGTTCTGTGGGGCTAGACCCTCAATTCATATAAAGTTTCCTAGCCATAAAGTCCATGGTAGAAGAAATGTATAGGGACTTTAAAAAGCACAAGGATGAAGATTCATCAGGTTCTAAGCAAGACAAAGGAAAAGATGAGTCTCACTTCCATGACCGCTCAAAAGGAAAAACGAAAGAGGAAAATTCCTCACCTCCTAATAGCCCTATGCATAACAAGAAAGCATCTTTGATCAAACTAGATGTTAAATTTGATTTGCTTATATATGATGGAGAATTAAACTCTGAAAAGTTGGACAATTGGATTAGACAAATTGATGTTTATTGCAGAGTACAAAACATCAACTGAGACAAGAGTAAGATTCAATTGGCAAGCCTATGCCTAGGAGGCACTGCTTTGGTTTGGTGGGAAGGTAGAACACAAGCTGGCATGAAAAAACATGGTAAGACTATCTTTGTCTGGAGTGAACTTGTTTTTGCAATCAAAAAGCAGTTCTATCCATTGGCCTACCTGCAACAAGCCATGATGAGTTGGCAAACTCTTCGGTAGTTGAAATGGCAAAATGTGCAAGGGTAAACTCAAGAATTTAGAAAGAGAGCATTGATTCTAGGGATTTCATTAGACCCACTAGAGACTCTTTTGATGTACATTGGTGGTCTACACAGCTACATGAGGCATACCATTCTCACGTTTAATCCTACTAGTATAGATGAGGTATCTGTACAAGCTACTCATCTATAAGCTAGAGGAAAGAATGGAAATCCAGAAGTTGAGGGACCATCCCAACCCACTGCAAGCAAGAGCAAGGAGAAAAGAAAGCAGAAGTGGAAAGCAAGGAAGGTTAACACTGCACAGAAAAGCAAAGCTTCATGCATTCATTGTAAAAAGGATGGGCATGTTGATGAGCATTGTTGGATTTCGCATCCAGAGCTAAGACCTAAGAAGTTCGAGGGCAAGAAGAAGAAGAAGAAGAAGAAGATTCGGGGTCAGACTTGAGAGATGAAAGCACCATTGCAGCCATAGGTATAGGAGGTAAGAAATCTGAAGCATTTACTAGTAATTCTGCTCAATCTATTATTGATGAAGAACATGAGAGAAAAAGACATGGGCTTTTCCATATTCGAGTTGTTTTCTAAATATCAAAATATTGGTACTTTGTTTGATAGTGGTTCACAAGTAAATCTACTTTCTCAAGCAGTTGTAAAGAAATTGGGATTAGCAATTACACCTCACAAGAAACCATACCCATTAGGATGGTTGAATGATAAAGCACAACTACAAGTGACTAGGCAGTGCAAAGTCAAGTTTTCTTTTGGGTCAGCATTTGTAGATGAGGTTGAGTTGGACATAGTTCCTTTGTATATATGTGGACTTGTTTTAGGAAGTCTTTACTTGTATGATAGAAAAGCTATTTTCTATAGAGTTGAGAACAAGTATCTACTTGTTAAAGATGGAATCGAATACTTTGTAAGAGCTCAGAAGTTCAAGAATAATTATACCCTCATAAACTCAGGGCAAATGAAAAGAATGATAAATTCATGCAAACAATTCTTACTGCTAGTTGTAATGGAAAAGAAACTTGATAAAACCAATGTATTTGAGGGTTGTAATGCTAAACAACAAGTTGATATAGAAAGGTTGTTTCAGAGTATGATCTCTTGTTTCAAGAACCTAAAGGTTTGCCACACAAAAAGGAAATAGTACATGATATTATTTTGCAGCAAGATGCTCCATTGCCTAATATTAGAATGTACAGGTTGTCTGCTTTAGAGAATGTTGAAATCAAGAAGCAGGTGCAGGAGTTGCTCGAGAAGCGGTTCATCAGGCTTAGCACATCACCATGTGGGTCACCAATCGTTTTGGTGAGAGAGAAACATGGCTCGTGGAGAATGTGCATTGACTACTGAGCACTGAATAAGATAACGATAAAAAATCGTTATCCCCTTCCTCGCATAGATGATCTTTTAGATCAATTAAAAGATGTTGTTTGTTTCACGAAGTTGGACTTGCATAGGGGATACCTTCAGAGTTGTAAAGCAAGATGCATGGAAGATTGCTTTCAAAACAAAGAAGGGATTGTATGAGTGGCTCGTTATGCCTTTTGGCTTAACTAATTCTCCTGCAACTTTCATGAGATTAATGAATGATGTACTCAAACCCTTTCTTGATGATTTTGTTATTGTGTATCTAGATGACATTCAGATTTTTAGTAAAATGTGGGAAGAACACTTGAAGCATGTTAAGCAGACATTAGATGTTTAGAAAAGAGAAAAACTTCATGTTAAACTCTCAAAATGTGAATTTGGCAAAACATTTCTAAATTATTTGGGTCATTTAGTGGGGGGTGGGGTGGTGAATTGAAAATAAATCCCTCTAAAGTGGCAGTCATTGTAAACTGGCCTAAACCCAAGTTTGCTACAAAAGTGAGAAGCTTCTTAGGAGCAACACACTATTGGAGGAAGTTCATTTCACACTTTTCCTCAATTGCAGCTCCCTTACATGCTTTGACAAGATTGAATAAGGTGTTTCAGTGGGGAGGCAAACATTAGAAAGCCTTCGACACCTTGAAAGAAAAGATTAGTACAACACTTGTACTAGCATTGCTAGATCTGCAAAGACCATTTGAGATCCAAACAGAGGCTATTGACTATGCCATGGAAGCAGTGTTGACACAACACGATAAACCCATATGTTATCATTCTGAGACTTTTAATCCTACAGTGGTTAACTATCTTACATATGATAAAGAATTGTATGCATTAGTTCAGAGTGTGAAAAAGTGGAAACATTACTTAATGGGCAAATAGACAGTAATACATATTGATCATTAACCACTTCAATATCTACACTCCCAAACTAAGTTGCACCAATGAAGACACTACAAATGAATAGGTTTTCTACAACAATTTCATTTAGTCATCAGTATAAAAAGGGCATACATAACAAAGTTGCAGACATGTTATCTAGACCCATTATAAATGCATCTACTATACTTGCAGCAAATATCCTAAGCTTTGGGATGAACACTTGTGTTATGTGTAGCATGCAACAGAGAAAAACATTCTTCCACACAGAGATCTTCTTTTGAGACCTGTTTTGGTTTCACACCAAGGTCTCCTTTGGATTTTGTCTTTGGTAAAGATACCACAGTTGATGGAAACAATGATGTGAACAAGGCAACTAGGTTCATTGAACAAATCCAAGAGATCCACCAGGCAGTACAGGAACAGCTGGAAAAGAGCCAAGCCAAATACAAGGCTAGGCATGACAAGCATCGGATGGAACATAGTTTCCAAGTTGGTGACCAGGTCTCGCTGTATATCAGCAAGGACAAAATGCAAGGTGAAGTTAAAATGCTAAAGCTTATCAGGTATGGACCCTTCAAAATAATTGAGAAGATTGGTGAAAATGCTTTTTTCCTTGATCTACCAGCTTACATGCACATCTATTCAGTCGTAAATGCAGACTACTTGAGATTGTTTGAACCTTCAATTATTGAGGATCCCAAAGAGCAGAGTCAATTGCCTTCTATTTATGACTTGCTACCTGAATATCTTAATGAATTGCAGAAAGACAGTGTTGGACAGGAAGGTGAGGACGACGTGCAGAGGAGATGTTGAGTACCTCAGAATTGGGCTCAAATGTTTAAAGCCGAGTAGTGCAAAGTGGATTGATATTGGACAAGTGAGACAATAGTACCCTCACTTAGTCGATGCTTGAAAACTAACTTTTGGTGGTCCAAAAGCTTTTTTTAGTGGGAAGGTCGTGATCCGAATTGAATCCATGAAGAGTTATCAGAGAATCATGACTGTATCAGATCGGGACAAACTTCAAAGAATTAAAAGCAACGATCAGAAACACCTCTAAACTGTGGTAGTTAGCAACCAACGTGGAATGATGAGGACCTCGGTCAAAGCGCGCTGATCGAGGCCTATGGAGATTGCGCAGGAGACGAAACTAGCCCCTAGGAAGCGTGGATCGGGAAAAGGAGGCACTTTTTGATGCGGTTAGCGCTAATCGCGCATCGTTGGGCAAAACCCTTCAAGAAGGAGAGGCCCCAAGCGATCTATCGCATGAGAGCCCGAAAAACCGTGACGAAAAAGGCTAAAGGCAATAGTGGGACCCACACTCCAAAAATCGACTGTATTTATCAGGGGCACCCTTGGGCGGTAAGCAGATCTGGTGAAAACGGAGTGATTCCACTCAACACTTGATGCGTGGCAAGCGGAGGAGAGAGAAAATCGCCTCCCATCGCGCGTTAAAAATCGAGCAAGTCAGTCGCGCTAAATGCGCGAATGGCGTCGAATCTGGAGGCCCAGATCTAAAAGCTGAGTACGCACCCGATGGGGAGAACAGATTTAATAGGGGATTAAGTTGTGGCATAAAGAATTATGAAGTTCAAAACAAAGCAAGTTGGCGCAATTACAGGAGGACAAGTGGCCACTTCCTGTGAGCTTGATGTTGGCGCCGAGACAGGGAACTCCAAGTTAAGCTTTAGTAGGCGACCCGCTGGAGGTGGAAGGGGAATCGAACAACCATGAGACCGAATGGCTTTAAAGCCAGGAACAGACAAGGCAGAAGACACCGAACACAGAGAGGAAGAACTGAATACAAAAGACAGAAGAGAAGAAATAATGAAGCAACAAGCGGCAAGAAGACAGAGGGCCGAGCTGACCAAAGGCAGCGTCGAGCACCAGAGAGCTTGAGAGATTCGAGCCATCCTTGAGAATATTTGTCAGGACTGAGCATCACATTGGGCTCCTTCCACTAAAGATCAGAGAGGTCAAAGAGCTGGTAAGGAAAAGAGTCTATGCACTCTAGTGGTTTGGGGAATCCAAGAACCATCCTGCCAAGCAAATTCTGTTTCAGGAGACTCATATTGAGCTTCTTCATTGTAATTCTTTGCTCAAGACACAATAAAATCAAGCCACCACTGAGAGTTGGACTGGAGATGTAGCCTTGGAGGATAGGGTGAACTCCTTATTAATTTCTTGTGTCCTTGTATTTTCTTATTGTATTTCTCTGCTGTTTTCCATTTCAAGTCTCTGTATTTGCAATTTGATCGATCCATTGCCTAAATAACATAGACACACACTAGCACGTGAGTCTATAATACCTTCATTCAAATAAATCTTCAACTGAGATCACTCATAGGGTGATTTTTAGATCATTAATAGAGAAAAAAAATGACGATGATACTTATCTTCACTAAAATTTCCTTCAAAATTATTGTGCAACTCCATTCAAAATTGTTTGTGTTTTATCAATTCAACCCTATATAGCGTTATCTTCACGATGGTTGTTGGTCTTCATGGCATGGGAGAAGGAAAAAAAATGTGTCTTTATCAGTAGAGGTTTACGAGAAAATGTAAGGGCCACTAGAGTAGAGAAAAAATGCAGTGGAGTTTATATCTCAAAACAAATTATATCATGTGTGGATGGATATTATATTTATGGTATTATTTATTTAATTTGGTTTTGATTGTTTATTGGTTTGTTTTTATCAAAAATTTATGTTATTTATTTATGGTGCATAATTCAGTTATTTTATTTATTATTATTATTTAAGTTTATTTATTTAGAAGATGATTGACTGAGATCTTATTATAGACTCTTTAATAACTTATAATTCTCCTAGGT
>APFE031496132.1:8144-33495 GCA_000404065.3 Pinus taeda
TAATAGCTCTCTGGATTTTGATTTCTATGAAAATTGTGTATATGGGAAGCAGAATCGGGTGAGTTTCCCCTCTGGTGGTAAGAGGGTGAAACAGATATTAGAGCTTGTGCATAGTGATGTGTTTGGACCTTTGTCGGTTCCATCACTGGGTAAGTCTATGTACTACGTATCATTTATAGATGACTTATCAAGGAATACATGGATATATTTCCTCAAGAAGAAATCTGAAGTCTTTGATAGGTTTAAAGATTTTAAGGCTCTGGTGGAAAACCAAACAGAGAAGAAGATAAAGTTGTTGAGAATAGATAACGGTGGAGATTTTTGCAAGAAGGAATTTGAAGAGTTCTGTACAAAGTGTGGTATAGCATGACAGAAGACTACTCCATACACACCTGAGAAAAATGGAGTTGCAGAAAGAATGAACAAGATGTTGATGGAAAGGGCAAGAAACATTCTCAGTAGTGTCGAGTTAGGACATGAATTTTGGGCAAAGGTTGTGGAGACTGTATGTTACCTGGTCAATAGATCAACTTCATCAGCATTGGAGGATAAGACTCCACAAAAGGTATTTGGATGTGATGCATACATACATGTTCCAAAGAAGAAAAGAACAAAGTTGGATAGTAAATATGGAAAGTGCATCTTTATTGGGCATAAGGATGGTTTAAGTAGTTATAAGCTTTGGAACCTAGTAACAAGGAAGGTTGTCTACAACCGAGATGTGGTGTTTAAAGAGGTGAAATATGTTATTAAACAAGAATTCCTACCAAAGGAACCTAAGAAGATAGAGTTTGAGATAAATGAAGAAGATTCAAACTCTACAGCAGAAGAGGAATCAGAACATGAAGAGCCACAAATTTCGGTTGTGAGAAGATCAGTTCGAGAAAGAAGGCAGCCGGAAAGGTATAGTCCATCTGCTTTTTGTTCAAATTTTTCTTTATCTATTACTGATGATGATCCTAGAACTATGAAGGAAGCAGTAGATTCAGAGGATGTCAAACTCTGGAAAGAGGCCATGGTTGATGAAAAAGCATCTTTGCATAAAAATGAGGCTTGGGATCTTGTGGAGTTGTTCGCTGCAAGGAAACCCATTGGCAACAAATGGGTGTTCAAGAAGAACATGAATGCAGAAGAAAAGGTGGATAAATACAAATCTCAGTTGGTAGAAAAAGGTTATTACCAGGTGCCGGGAATTAATTTTGGTGATATTAATTCTCCTGTTGCCAGGATAGTTGTTGGCTTGTTGGGGCCTGACACAGGTTTAGAGGTGATTTAGCCAAACAAATCCCAGTACTACTGGCCCTTTCAGCAACATTCCGCAGAGCGCGGACTGAGGTCTCACCTGAAATAGTATGGGAGGGTGCTAGAACTAGGTTTCTGCACCCTAGAGATGTTTGATGAGTTCAAGTGGTTTGCAATTTGACCCTGCACACATGTCGCTACGCGCACTTACCCGTACCTCACAGTTTGAGATGCTACCTTTGTGTAGCCCTACTCGGGGTCCGAACACTGTTATTACCCAAGTCCTTACTAGTAATCCAATATTAGTTGATAAACTCATCTTATTTGTATGCTTTCAATTATACTTAACAATATTCACAATTCAACAAGTACGCACAGTAAATAAATAGTATAATTGCAATTCATGTCCAACATATAATAACTCAAGAATAGATACAAGGAATTAAGATAAAAATTCTCTATATTATTCTCTTCCTTCGGTTCAAGACTCGACTCCGCCCTGCGCACTCAGCTGCAAGGGTCTGCACACTCAGCTGTGGACTCTACTAGGCCTCTGCGCACTTAGGTGCAGAGCCTTTTCCGACTCTATGACCCAAGACACACTTCACACTTCTACTTAATCTCTAAGATCTTCCATGCTCATTCTCTTTCCATTGATTGATTGCTTTTACAACTTAGAGCCTCACTCTATTTATACAATCCCATGGTCCGCAGACCATGGGTAGGCCAACATTACATTCAAAACTTAGGGCGGACAGCCCTATGACTCTAACATACATTTCACGCTCCAGGCCCACAATTCATGGAGTCTTTACAACAATATCAAGTCAAAACTTGGGCTTTGAGCCCCAAAAAATGTCATGGGGGGATTCCATGCCCAATAGGCCCCCACACAAACATTGTGACTTGCCCTCAAGTCACTCTGTCGGTGCGACGATCTTGGTGTGGAGTCCCTCCAATTGTTCTTAAACAGTATTGATGTCTGGAGTGCACTGAGATGCTGCTTGCTAAACCTGCTACATTTGTTCTTCTGAGACCTCTGTGACTGAATTGTTCCCATACATTTGTACCGGTATATGTTTATAGTGTCGCGCATTTGTCTGGCTCCCTGCAGCCAAAGATTGTGCTTTTATCGAATAGTTAAATAGTCGATCCACCCATGTAAGGCTTCACGCAGCTTCCATTCACTTTGCCTGGGATGGGTTCTCCATTTAATTTGATGAGCTGGATCGTGCCTTCATCTGTGACTTCCTTAACCATGTATGGTCCCAGCTAATGCATTCTAAATATTCCTAGAATTTTTTCAATCTTACTGTCATATAGCAGTACTACGTCATTTACTTTGAATGTGTGCAACTTAATATGGCAATCGTGCCAAGCCTTTTCATGTTGTTTTTGAACTTGCTGATGAAAACCTACCAAGAACCATTCCTCCTCAAGTTCTTCCATTTGCACGATTCTTTCTTCTAGAGCTTTGCGGTCTGTCATCCCTGTGAGCGCTGCTATTCAAAAACTAGGTACTATATATCCCATTGGCATGATAGCTTCCATGCCATAAACTAACAGGAAAGGTGTTTGTCACGTCAGTTTCTTGCACGTTGTTATGTAAACCCATAGCACTGCAGCTACACACAGGTCCCAATCGCTTCGATGTGCGTTGCACACTTTGGTCAGCGTAGTCTCTATTATTTTGTTGAATGCCTCTACTATCCCATTGGCTTGTGGGTGATATGGTGTAATCTTCTAATGATACACCTGGAACTGTTTTGTGAGCACACTAATGGTTTCATTCAGGAAATGTGTTCCGCGATCACTCATTAAGATTTTCGGATAGCCAAATCGGGTCAACACGTTGTCAAACAAAAACTTTGCAGTTGTAGTGGCTGTGTAGTCTTTAACCGGCTGCGACTCTGCCCATTGTGTCAAATACTCCATTATGGTGATGATGTAGCGCACGTCCATCTTCCCCTGAGGTTTGATCAATCCCACAAAGTCGATTGCCCATTTTTCGAACGGCTGCAGTGTCATTTGTGGATTTAATGGCATCTCGTCCTTCCACAATGGTTTTCTAGTTCTTTGACATATATCACAGGCCTTACAGTGTGCTTTCGAATCTTGGTGCAGAGTTGGCCACCACAATCCTGCGCAGAGAATCTTTTGTGTAGTTGCTCATCCTGCATAATGTCCTCTTGCAGTGCCCCAATGTGCTTCCACAAGAATCTAACTTCATTCGAATTCAGGTACATATCTTCGCAATATCTCATCATTGCCCATTTTATATAGGTGCCCTGCAATGATAGAAAAATTTGCCGCACGCACCACTAGTTCCTTCTTCTGTTGGATAAAGTATTTGTTCAACATGGTCCCTGTCGTTAGAAAGTGGATTAGATCTTCAAAATTTCCATATGCAATGCGCACAACAAAATGTTGAGCGTCAGGTAGTCCCTCATCTAGTCCTACATTCAATCATCCCAACTTTACTATGACCTCAAAGTCATATTCCTGGAACAATAAGAGCCACACGCATATGCGCCCCCCCAACACAGGCTTATTGACCAGGTATTTCAACACGGAATGGTCTGTATAC
The DNA here is from genome assembly GCA_000404065.3 of Pinus taeda. Lineage (NCBI taxonomy): Eukaryota > Viridiplantae > Streptophyta > Pinopsida > Pinales > Pinaceae > Pinus > Pinus taeda. The sequence continues at coordinate 11,974 of APFE031496132.1, forward strand.
ATCTTGAAATGTCCTTCTAGCAAGTAGTGTCGGTATTTTTGTAGCACATACACCATCGCCAACCCCTCGTGCTCAGTGGTGGAATAGTTCTTCTCAGCTCTAGACAATATCCGACTTGCAAATGTGATAGGGTGATCCATGCCTTCCGCACCCTCCTGTGTGATTAATTCTCCCAGCGCAATACAAGACACATCCACATGTACATGAAACTCCACATCCCATTTTGGGAGGACCAGGATTGGAGCAGAGGCCAATTTTCCAATCAGGACATCCAAACTTTTCATGCAATCATCATTTGAGCAAAATGTAACATCCATTTTCAATAGTTTTTCCATCGATGCGGTAACTTGAGCATAGCTTTTGATGAACTTTCTATAGTACCCAGTGTGTCCCAAGGTATCGTGCAATTGTTTAACACTACGCGATGCTTCTAAATTTGGAATAACGACAATCTTCGCAGGGTCCACCATCAGTCCCTATTTGCAAACCACGTGTCCCAACAGGTTCCCAGAGAGAACCAAAAATGTGCACTTCTTAAGGTTCAACGCAATTTGGTGTCATCGGCAAGTATCCAACATTAAGCGTAAGCTTGCTACGTGGTGTTTAACCAATCCAAAGACCGTCCAATCATCTAGATAGACTTCCAGGAATTTGTAGATGTATTCTTTGAATGCAGTGACAACGATGTGTGAAAATATGGTTGGCGCGTTCTTCAATCTAAATGACATAACGATGTATTGAAAGCAACCCCATTCTGTTGCGAAGGTTTTTTTGCTCCTATCTTCCAGCGTGATCTTGATCTGGTGGTACCTCGAGAACCCATCTGTGAATGAGTATGCTTCTTATCTGCCAACATTTTCCAATACTTCATCTACGAAAAATGTCAGGAATGGATCATGTACACAGGCATTGTTCATCTTCCTAAGGTCTACACATATTCTTATTTCACCCTTCTACTTTTTCTCTTGTACTACCATAGGACTCACCCAATCAGATTCTTCCATTGGTTCAATAATTCCGGTTGCGAGCATTTTATCTAGTTCTACACAAACCTTTTCCTTATATTTCAGATTCAAGCGGTAAGGCCTCTACTTGACTGGCTTTGCGTTGGGTTTCAGGGTGATCTTCATCATCCCTAAGTCACCAACGATCCCTTTTAAGTCCGTAATCTTGGTCGGGAATAAGTCTTAGTACTAGCGAAGTAACTCAGCGACCTTATCCACCATGGCATCATCACAATAGTCTCTGCGCGTGGCATACTTCGGTTCCGCCTCCTTCCCAATGTTTACCTGCTTCATCTTTAGCCGCAATAATGTCGGGATCCTCAATCAATGGTCCTCGAACCTCGCAACATCCTTTTTTTTCTGGAATGTTAATATTCTGTGGATCCTCATCATCCTCCTCCACATTTACATTGTAACATTCCAATGCGTAGCTCAGTTGTGCCACCCATTTTGGCTGAAGAACTTATATTGGCTCCTAAGGTATTTTGAAGATAACTGCTTTTACTGCTTGTAGCGCATCATCAATAGTATCCCACCAACAATCTTCAAGCATGAAAGTTAACAGAAATCCATCATGGAGGATATCCCATTCGCTCATACCATGGCAGAGCTCCATCTCAGTATACCAATTCCTGGGTATGACATCCAAGGTATGATAGAACAAATGCATCCATTCAGGCTGTGGCTCTTCCCTGTAGACCTTGGTCCATTTCGCAAGGTGTGGATGTGGATCATTGCATCCTTCATATTTGTCTATTAGCCATATATTTGGTTTCCCAAATGGTAGGCGCATCATCCTTCTGCATTCGCGCCAGTTCTCAAAACTTTGCTGTTGTGTACCCCACCACTTTGCAGGCATAGCATGCAGTGCCCACTTCAGAGCGTCAAAGCACTATTGTTCTGGTACTTCTTGTTCAAATTTATTCAGGAAATCATCTACCGTGGTCAACCCATCGTACATAAGCAGATTCCTTTCTTCTATTGTTACACAACGTAGTGACTTTATCATCATGTTTCAATTTGAGCGTGGTTACCTCGTGTAACTGGTTTTGCCATCGTTCTACTTCCTCATTTGAATCTGAAGTGCAGGATCTGTCGCGCTCACACGAAATCCTACCATCCGCTGTTGTATTCACCCAATCCTACTCTCATGCAGTTATCTTGTAGATACAGTTGATATCGTCATCACTATCATTGTCACGCACCGGTTCTGTATAGCGCACTCCTTCTACAGGGTCTAGCGGTACCACTATGTGTAGTGACTTTTTCTCAAAAATCATCTTGCACTTCTTGAGATTTATTACTCTATTCATATCCGTGGCCCAATCTATTCCCAGTAGCACAGGATAGGGATTGTTGTTGTTGACAATCTCTATTACTTCGAAGTCTGAAAGCACGCTCGTACCTTCAATATCCACCGTTACTCCTTGCAATCTTCCCATGGGTAGGATCTTCTGTTGGTTCGCCATTCACAATTGAATAGGGGACCATTGTAACGCAAGCCTGCCCATGTGCTCCCATGTCTTCTTTGGCAGTACATTCATGTCTGATCCTAGATCCAAAAATACTTGATCCATTTCATACTCCCCGATTTGCGCAATCAATCTCATTTCCCTTCCTATTCATGATGTATGTTTCCCAAGCTTCCAGACTACGCGCAGTTCTCCTGACACAGCGCACCTAGTGATCAGTTCCTATAGTCCTTTCACAACCTTGCTATCACGTAGAAGCTTCACACATGTCTCCAGAAAGGTAGTGAGCATTCAAGGATCCATCTCGGTTCTAGTTGATCCTTACTACCTAAAGTGGAGGCCTCTGTGAAGCTCTTCTTAGCTTCCATGAATTTCTCCTTTGCATGCTCCAAATCAAATTCAGGTTCCTTTGTGGGAGCCTTATGAACCCACACACTTTCTTCAGGCTGCTTACCCTTGTCATCTCCTATTGTGATACCGCTTCAAAGCACGATGTTTACATTCAGGTCCTCTTCGCGCAACTCAGACCTCATCATTTGTAGGTTCTAAGTCGGTGGAGGCTAGAGTATTCCTTTATCGCACAACCTCGCTATCAGTGTAGGGCAGTCCTCCATCCCATGATAAAATTGAGTACAATATAAACATGATTCTTTCATCAGATTTGTACAATCACGGGCGTTAGCACCTAAATCCGCCTTAGGCTGAAAGAAGGCAAAATTCAGGGTAACAACAAACCACGCTCAGTCTGCTAGCTAGCCCTACCAGAATAGAAGAGGACTCTCTCCGAGTCACACTCAGTGGATAGATAAATGAAATGTCTTGAGATGATTTACAACAGAATATTTGTCTTAGGCTAGTAAGTGAATATGGATACAAGAAGTGATTTTTATGAATGACTGTGTTTTTGGGATGGTATGGGACCAATGGACCTCAATGAACAGAGAACTTAATACAAAGGCGTGGATTATTTCATGAGGCAAGATAGGCGGAAAGCCTAGCAATTTAGTTTAAGATAGTGCAAAATGGAGATATTGATTAAGAGGGTGAAAAGGGCATGGACAACATGAATCCTTTCCAATAGAAGAATGAACACTGAACATGAAATTTTCCCACAGGCAGAGAAATAAAATTGGATTCTACCTTAACTAACTTAGAAAATTTCACTGGAAATGAATATGAAATGAACTATGAAACATAACAAGATACATATGAAACATAAGAGACACATTTTCTACACTCACAACCACATGAATCTCATAAAACAGAGTCACTGCCTTTCATTAATCCTCTGTAAAAAATATACAATGCAGAAACAAAGTTTCTTTCCCACAATCTCCCAGAAGTTACAAGACAACCAACCCTTTGCAAATGGTTTGAATACAATATATAGAAAGTGATATGGAGAGATAGAATTCCCAAGGGTTGGGGAGTTACTTAAATCATTACAAACTGAAGGTGGAGAGCCAAACAGCAGCTACAGGTGCAGCGCCACAAACATGACAAATGGCTCGATGGCCCTTTCCCTTCCTTTGCCACTTGGATAACTGACCATCTAGAGTGAAAATACCTATAAAACCACCTTAGGTGCCAAAAAAATGAAGTACATATGAGTAGCCCCACTTACAAAAAGTCGGGAACTGAAATTTCGCGAAATAGAGTTATTCTGGCCTTTTTTTCCTATATGCACCGCGCACCTTTCTTGTATGCGTCGCACCACTTTGAGGCCAATTTTGAGGGCCTTCCCAGAGTTCAAAATGAGCATAGGATAGCTTGTTTGAAATCCGATCCTGTCGACTTTCCAAACCCACTGGAATTTTTGAATTTGGAGCTCATTTGCTTCTCCAAATCTTCATTCTCCCAAGACTACTTCCTGTGTGTCAAAATAGGGGTAGTGAGGCCAGTGATAGCCTTTTTCGAATGTTTAGTACATGTATCGTGGACAAATAGACTCAGTACATTTTGTTTCTGGATGGCAGTTAAAAACTTAAGGTGGCCAACAGACCCAGTTTCCCTTCGGGGCGGATTGAGGCCACTGTATGTATGTACAGGCTTTAACTCGAAGTAATATGAATGGCACCACTTTAGCTTACAAAAAAAAATCATTTAATTTTAGTTTCTATTTAATATTGAAATCAATTAATTTTTAATCTCCGACTAACTAATTGTAAAAAATACACTTTCGTAATAGTTAGTGCTCGTGCGCTTCAAAGGATAGATGATATCCTTTGTCCATTTACTAAGATATAAAATTTCTTAGCAATAACAATATAATTATTGTCCCGAAAATGTCCCTCTTTTGATAAGAAATGATGCTACATAGTCAAATATACTTGAAAACCTTCTTACCTTAAGCTTGGGAGAAACAATCCTCTAGGAAAAGAGGGCAGTCAATAACTTTCTAAAAATAAATTCTTACTCACCTTGCTATTTGGTGTAACATGCTTTATTTTTTATAAGTTAGCTGTTATTTTATTAAAAAATAAAGAAAAAATGAAAAAATAGAAAATAAAAGCAAATGAAATAAAACCTTATCAAAAAAGAAAATCAAAAGATTTGTATAAGTGTGCTTGTTTAAATGCCACTTCATGAATAAATTCTATTTGTAATAAATGAAGGTATGTGTGCAGCTTGTTTTTATGCTATAGCATTTTTTTCTTATCTGAATCAATCTCTTTAATCTTGATCAGATCATTTAATTTTTTGTTCTAGACTGGAGAATAAATTCAGCCAAACAGTTTAATCTTGGTTGAAAGTTAGAAATTATGATAGATTAGGACAAATAAAAGGCCTAATATGCTTAAAAATTGGCCTAAATTTATATTAGCTTAGGTTTAGATTAGTTAAATAGTTTTAAAAAGGGAATCTAGTCTAAATGTGCCCTAGTTAGATTAATTTTTCATTAGGATCTAATTACCTCGTTAAAAGGGTGATTAATATTTGTAAATAAATATGTTTTATGCTTTTAGCCAAAGTCATATGTGACAAAATGTCTTGTCAGCAAGTGATAAATTTCAGGCATCAATCAACAATCATTGGCATCCTCGCCCAGATCAACGGCGAGGAAGCTCTTCACACCCCCTCGCTACGAAATGAGATAACGGAAATGGGGTGCGTGAAAAATGGTTTTACCCATGCAGGCCCTACGCATATGTGTCGCCTCCTCAACGCTTCACACCCCCCTCGCTCCAAACTTCTTACCACTACCCCCCTCCAAAATTTTCCATCCACACTCCCCGTGCTTCACGATACCCCGCCAACAATCACTCCTCCCGAGCCATCTACCTCCAATCACTCCATGCCACATGCCCTCAATCTCCTAACCGTTCTCACATATCCGCTATCACCATTAATTCCCTCTCGTTGCTGCATTTTGCATCCTATTATTGCATTTATTTCCTATTTAGTCGATCAACAATGACATCTATTATAATAGTAGCCTAATTTATTTATAAATATCCATATCCCCCGTTACAATAGCTTTTCCTAAACATTTCTTCACTGTTTCTATTCTCTATTTCTTTTCTACAAATTTTTGTTCAGTCGAGCCTGCAACTGTAAGCCTCCTCTCAGCATACCTCTACAACTTTTCTCCCATTCAACATTACAACTCCGTTATATCATGGCTCCCAAGAAAAAGGACAAGCTTTCTACCAGCTCCTCTGCAACTCAAGAAACCCCAAAGGCCTCTGATGCCTTCGACCTGGACCATATCCCATTAGCCAATAAATACTTTAAAATTTCAGACACCTAATGTGAATTCGACATGCTCTAATTGTACAACTGGCTTAAGTAGACATATTTCGATTCTGAGGATGAAATAAACCCATGGGAATCCAATCTACCTCTATAAATTTTTTCCCAGACTTATTCATTTCCTGATTTAGTTATCTGGTGTCAATCCAAGTACAATCCTTTACAAAGAATAGTGGTAGCTTAGAATGGAGACATTCTGATAAGTATCACTACAGAAACCATAAACAAAATTCTTCTGATACCTAACACTGACTCCCTTAGCTTTTCTCCACTGCAGCCTTAATCGACCTATATCACAAGTTGACATTCCCTCAGAGAGCTCAAATCTTTGAGATCTTTCTCCCTGAAGATGTTGAGCTCCCCAAGAAGAATCATCCTTACTGAGCGTCTATCTTCCCCGAAAGAGCCAAACATATAATTTCCTTTATTTCTTGCTTGTTAGGCTACCAATTAGACCAATGGGTAGATGAAGCCTTAGGCTATCTATCTATATTTTCCAAAGAAAATAAGCATGCCTTCATGTATAACTACAATCAATTTATGGCTAAAGCTATGCATGAGCAATTGATGAACATCACTACTGAAGGAGTGTTTAAATACTCCTCTATTATATTTCATATGCTTATTTTTTAGCAGGGAGACATGTTGCCTCTTTTTTTGCACATGCAGGATGATCAACAAGAGAATCAAGCAGTTATTCACAAGAGTTTATTGATTAGAAAAAACTCAGCTGATTTCAGTTTTTCAAACTTCATAGACTGTTTCATTCACCCAGTTTCACAGCTTCTCAACAGTCAGAGTGAACCTAGGATCAACACAAAAATTAAAAGGATCTCGCACCTCAGTGAGCAAGTCAGAACGGGAGACTCGTATCTTTACCAAAACCACACAGAGATCAGAGTATATGGCTGCGAGTTGGCTCCATATAAGTTGCCAAAATATGTTCCAATGAGAATTTTCTCTCTAGAATATATCAGGCAAATGATTAATATGGATGAGCTTCATTTCATCTCAGAGAAGAGGAGATAACAGTTCAAGATAAAGGCACATGTTAGATCATTCATTTGTAACACCAATCAATTGGTTTAGAGGAAGATGCTATATTAAAACATATGGCCGGTCCTATGATCCATTCAACATTATTTCAGATTTAAGGGTGGAACTCAAAACCACTCTTTATAATCATACACCTAGGTCAAAGATTGAGAAGTTTGGAAATCAGGAACAGTGGGAAGATAATACTCTTCAAGAAGAAGAAGAAGACGTTTTACCTCCTTCTACTCCTTAGACTCCTACTTCTCCAACTAAGCATGACAAGAGGCCTAGAGAAGGATCATCATTATCAGCAATGGGAGAAAAGGAATTCATCCACTATCAGAAGAAGTCAAGGATTGAATCAAAGGGAACTACAACTACTACTACTACTCAGGGTAAAAAAGAGCCTATTATCATCAATTTGGATGATTCACATGTATCTATAGGGACAGAGGAACCTATAATTTCTACTCCTTCTTCTTCTTCGTCTACTTCATAGAATTTGCTAGAAATTACTCAATCTACAGGACCAAGTGAAATAGAGGAGTCGAAATAAAGCAGAAGAATGAAGCTTTAAAAGTTAATGTTTATGCACATTTCTGGAAGCAGGCTTCCACTTCACAACACAGATTGTTGACATCATTTGACAGTGAGAAGGGAAGGATGCAAATGGCCTTTCTATAGCCTCAAGTGCCTTTTCCTAAAGGTTTTTCTGATTATAAGAAAACTACATTTACATTTGATGCTAATCAGATATATCCAATTGATCAAATGGAAATGGATACGCAATCTGGTGAGATGTTGTTCTCAACCATGATCAACACCGCTATGGCATTGTCAAATATTAAAATTGCTCTATCAAATGTGCAGTCCCAGTTGAAGATTGAGAAAATATCATCTTTAGTTAAGGACAATAGGGTTAATTCATTAGAGGAATTAGTAATTAAAATTTGATATGACCCTACTGATGTCAAAGTTGTTGAAGATATTATCAGTAAGAAGAACACAGATATTGCATTATTGAGAAAACAGTTGAAACTATCTTCTACAAAGGACCCCAAGACCAAGGAGATAGCAGAGAATGAACAACACAAGGAAGAAATGGTCAAACTAATAATTGAGAAAAATGTACAGATAAAAAATATGGAGGAGAAGATTGAGAAATTGCTTAAGGAAAAAGAGAAATTTACTCAGTTAGTTATAGCTCCTATTACCACTATTCCTATTACAGTTTCCAAAACAGCAGGGGAATCTACATCGACAATAGAGGATTTGAACAAACTCTCACAAGAGATCACTCACCAAAAACAAGAGAATGAAAGGCTTTATAAGAAATTCCATAATCTGGAAACACAAAAAATAAAGAATGATAGTTTGTATGTTGAGGAAATGCAGAAAACACACAAGTTGAACAGAAGAATTGAAGAGTTGCAGAGTCATTCATTGATGGATCAAACCTTGGCCCAAGCCAAGGAAAGCATATGGGCAGATATCAGTCAGGTCATAACTGAAGTATGGCCTTCCATTCAGATATTTTTTTAGCAGGAGGAACTCATAAACAGATGTCAGGTAGCCATTGATGAAGTGAAGCAACTTCTCAAAGATAAACCAAGTGAGGCTAGAGACATTATCAGAGTTCTTAACTCAAAAAATATGACTGAGTTGGAGCAGATTCAAATTCTGGACAAAACAGAAACCATCTTGGAAATTAAGAAGGCGTTGCAGAAAGAGAACTTGATGACTTAGTTAGAGACTAAGTGCCAAACCTTGAAGACTTTTGTCCAAAGTTTTCATTTTAAATTTAATTTACTGAATCAGAGAGGACTGTTAGGATTAGTGGCCCCAAATGACAGGTTGATCATTCTGGAAGAGTACTGCTAGAAGCTTTATACCATAGCCACTGATAAATCAAACTTTGCAGGTATAAAGGGGCATAATACAGTTAAACAAGAATTAGAAGCTTTAGATTTTGATTTGACTATTAAGCATGAAATTAAACATATTTTTGTAAATAAGCCTACTTTTGAGAAATACACCGAGGTTGATGAAGTTTACAGAAAATTGGTAAATCTTGCCATACCAAGTGAAGATCGATGGTATCACTTATGTGAAGTTATTGAGTAACTTTCATCAACAACTGAAGGACAGTTGGGTAGCACTTTTTGGGGACCACATCATCAACAGATTCCTAAAGGATAGTGCCAACACTTAGCAGTTTTTCCTACAATTTTGTACTATTTTTGAAATTTTGTTTTGAAAATATCTAGTAGAAATTTACGTATAAATAACTCCTCCTTCGAGTTATTAAGGGTTGAACCCTTGGATGAGCATTGAAAATAGAATTGTAATCGAGCTGGATATATGCAAAGTTAATGAAAGGATTCTGAAATTTCCTTCTATAGTTTTGTCTTCTTATAAGTTTTCATATGTGCTTATTTCATTATGTATTTCTTCATATATTTAAGTCTTTATGCAGAGATCTGAGTAAGATCATACTGAGTTTGAGTCAGTCTTAAATCCCCTGTGACTTTATCAGCAATAACTAGGGACTAGCTTGTAAGACTATATGTTATTATAAACTCCCCTATATCAATTAATTGTCACACAAATATGCATTCATTTAAATATATTTTGTTCTACAGGAAACATTGTTTCCCTGTATTCTTTTCTTATAACCAATCAAATATTATGTTTGAATATTTAGCAAGTTATACTTCATCAATATTCTGATATTCATTCACTTTAAATCAATTAACAATAGCTAGACAAATAGTAGCCCTTTCATCTAGCTTTGTAATTGTTAAGGCTTAAGCACCATTTTTCAATAATTCATATCATTGGTCATCCATAAAATTTAAAACCAACAAAATATTTTAGATGTTATGGCATGACTAACTGACCTAGAGTCATCTCCGAGGACAACATCAGACTAGTGTTGTTTCCGAGGAGCAAAAATTTAACATTTTTCTCTGGGACAATGATTAAAAGACTTTTTTTTAAGGTGAATAAAGAAATTGTAGGTTAAATATCATTCACCCGGTGACTCCACTAGACCAAGTTGGCTCCTTCAAAACATACCAGATCTCACTCTGACTCTCAAATTATATCTCCTCTATCTGATCCTGAGAGGCTAGTGAGAGAGGCCTCGTTTAAAAGGAGTTGAGGCTTCTACTTCTTCTTCTGTACCATTACATCTTGAAGATATTCTAGCTTCTGATCCCTTTAGTCCTATTCCATCCCAATTAGATTTCGCCGATCTAACACCTAGGGATTTAGAAATTTTATCTAAAGGAGTTGATCTGTAGTCAGCTCTCTTAGTCCAATCTTTGGAATCTTGCAAACTTCCCGAAATATTTTCATATTCTACCAAGTCAAAGGAAGAACTAGGTGTACATTTACCGAAGCTAAAACCAACTTATTTTTATCTCCCCCACTCATTATACATTCCCATCCACTTCTTCCCAACCCGAAGAAACCTTCTCTATATATTCAAATCCATTGTTTGAAAGTAAAGAGTAGGTTGAAACATAGGTTCAGAAGTTAGTAATAAAAACACCTTTGAAAACTTTTAGGCCTCCTCCACTTTCTCATTCTCCTCCTCACACCTTTACACCTCCATCTTCACCCACTACTTCACCACCTACTTCATCATCCTCCACTACATCATCTCCAACCTCTTCTACTAAATCATCTTCTTATCCATCTTTATATATGGCATTTCAACCTATAATCCAAGCTAGATATGTTTCCCTACATCTTCCCAACCAACTAAACAATTTTCCTGATGGGTATTTGAAACACTTACCCAGGTTTAATGGTGAAATTGGCCTGTCTGCAAAAGATCATCTAGCTACATTCCTAGATTTTGCAGATAATATGAATATAAAGCATGAGGATGTATACATGCATTTATTTTTTGAGTCTTTCGAGGGAAATGTTAGGATATGGTTTAGGCAACTGAGGGTTGATTCAATTCAGTCCTAGAATGATTTAACTACTATATTCAAGAATCATTGGGGTGTCAAAAATGATGCAATTTACTACCTTCCTAAGTTTGAAGAGCTTAAAAGGAACCATGGAGAACCTGTGGTAGATTCAATAAAATTTACCACAAGATGCCTCCTGATTGTAAACCTCATGTTGTAGTAGCAAAGGTAAGGTTTTCCAAAGCCTTTGATGATGACTTTGCAATCATGCTAAGGGAAAGGATATCTCCTACCCTTCAAGATATGCAAACTAATGCTATCGGAGTTAAGGCTAACATATCAACTTCATCTAAACTCAAAGCCAAGGCTAAAAAGGCTGAAAGAAAAATGAAGGCTAAGGGGGAAGGATCTTCCTCAAAGACCAAAAACAATGATCAAAAAATAGATGAGATAACATCATTACTTAAAAACCTATCTAATAGTATTTCTAAGATTGAAACTCAACCTAGAACCATACAAAAAATTGTTGTTAGACCACAAAATCAGCTTAGAAGAGCCCCTGAAAGTCAAATTTTACAGAGGCCTAACACTGATCAACAGATCCAACCTCCTCTAGTGATTAATGACCAACAACCAGATGATATTGGTCCTCTAATTTCTTAATATATAAATAATTTTGATTCTTCATCTGTACATAATGCTATTGTTCCTCACCCTTCAAATCAGTCTTCCCAAAATCAAGAAGATAATAAAATTTATAAATACCAGGCCTTCTCTAAATTCCTAAGTGGAGAATTGAACAGAAGATACGATCTTAGACCTAGGGCAGGGCCTGGTAGACCTCCAAAAGGTCCCACTCTAAATGAACCTCAGATAAAATTTGTTGAAACCCAGACAACTGTCATTCAACCATTGAATCAAACAGGTGAAACAAGTCAAATTGATAAAACTATTATGACAACTTTCAATGTTCAAAGAGAATTGGAAAGGGTTAAAATACCAATTCCCTTAGTTGAACTATAAAAAAAATCCAGGGTATAAGAACCAAGTTTCAAAATGGATTCAGTCATCTAGTGTGGATGTTGAAGGGGATATGATAAGCCTGCAAGATGAAAAACCCTCAGTATTTTTTGGTCCTAGCTCTGACATGATAGATGAGAATGTGCCACCATTTTATGTGACTCTAAAAATTCATGATTTCCTACTATATAATTGTATGTTAGATTCTGTGGCTTCCCATAATCTAATGCCTAAAGTGATCATGGACCAGTTGCAATTAGAAGTCACTAGAACTTACCATGATATTTACACTTTTGACTCCAAGAAATTTCCTTGTCTTGGACTCATCAAAGATTTGGTGGTAACCTTAGCTTAGATCCCTATCAAAAGTGTGGTTTTAGACATAGTAGTCACTGACAAACCTCCAAAATTTGGCATGTTGTTTTCAAGATCTTGTTGTGCTAAGTTAGGAGGAAGCTTTACAAATGGATATGTCTTATGCCACTATTCCAGTTTATGAGGGTGAGCATCTTAGGCTATATAGAGAGGTCAGATTTATGAACACTGCTTGTAGAGCTAATTAGGCTAGGAATCATCATATTTATGTTGTTGACCAAGACTTTAGGTGTTTTGAACTATCTGTAAATAATTCACAAAATACTCAACTAACTATTGAAGATATTGTTGATCAACCTAAAACCATTGAAACTGATATTTGGAAAATATACTTTGATGGTTCTTGCTCAAAGGAAGGAGTAGGAGCTGGAATTGTATTAATTTCTCCAGATAAAGAAAACATTACCAAATCATACAAACTTGAATTCGATGTAACCAATAATGTAGTAGAGTATGAAGCTTTTCTGCTAGGGTTGGAGTTAGCAAGAAGTCTTAAGGTGCAGAACTTAAGTGTATATAGTGATTCTTAACTTATTGTCAGACAAGTTAGGAATCAGTGTCAAACCAAGCACCCCAATCTAAGATCTTATAGGAATGAATTTTGGGATTCAATTAAAAATTTATTTTCAACATTCAATATTACTATTATTCCTAGAGATCAAAACATGCATGCAGATTCCTTGACTATTTTTGCAAATTCCTTTAAAATACCTGATAAGATGCTTGTCCAGTATCAAATTCAAGTCAAGTATAGACCATCTATTCCTAACAGTCTTAAGTACTGGAAATTTTTTGATGATGACGAGCAACTAAAATCCTTTTTCAAGTTATACATGGATTCTCAAACATGCAAGTTGATGAAGAACCACTTGATAATCTTGAAATTGACAACAAAAATCAAACACCACAATTTGATTCTACAATTGTTGATCATAAAATTATCCAACTCTCTAACAATTTTATTCCAAAAGGGTTAATCCCTCTTTAGAAGCTCGTTGATCATAATGATGTCCCCAAAAATCCACTTTCTAATTCACCTAATGAAAATATTGAAACTTATAACATTAGAGGTTCTGAAGAGATCATAAATGTTAATATTTATGCATCCCTGCCAATGGAAGCTAAAGACAAATATTTAGCCCTCCTTAAAGCCTACAAAGATTTTTTTGCTTGGTCTTATAATGAATTAAAAACATATGATGCATCTCTTATTGAACACAAAATTCCATTAAAACTAGAGGCAAAACCTTTCAAACAAAAAATGAGGAGAATTAATCCAATCATTCCTCCTGTAATTGAAAAAGAACTAAAGAAGTTACTAGATGCTAAAATAATACTTCCATTAAGATATTCAGATTGGGTAGCCAATGTAGTTCCAGTGAGAAAAAAGAATGGTGAAGTTAGATTATGTGTAGATTTTAGGAATTTGAATAAATCTTCCTTGAAGGACAATTATTCATTACTTAAGATGGATCCATTACTTCAAAAAGTTTCAGGAGCCCAGAGAATTTCCATGTTAGATGGTTTTTCTGGATATAATCAGAGTATGGTTAGTCCAGAGGATAGAGAAAAAACTGCATTTACAACTCCATGGGGCACATTCATGTATAATCAAATGCCCTTTGGGTTAACTAATGTTGAAGCCACATTTAAACATGCCATGGACCTAGCATTTGTAGGTAAGACCAACAAATTTGTTGTTATTTGTTTAGATGATTTAACTATTTTTTCCAATTCTGATGAAAAACATTTGAGGCATTTGAGAAAGGTTTTTGATAGGTGCAGAAAATTTGGGATTTCTCTTAATCCCAAGAAGTCTTTGTTTGAACTCCAAGAAGGAAAATTGCTCACCCACATGATTTCCAAAGAAGTAGTCATTGATCCTAAAAAAGTCTCAACAATTCAAGCACTCATATTACCAAGGAACAAGAAGGAAGTTCAAGCTTTCCTTGGCAAAATTAAATTTTTAAGAAAATTTATCCCTAACTATGTTGAAATTATTAAGGACATAACTGATATGCTAAAAAATAACCATGAAATCAAATGGACTTTTCCTGCTAGGTATGCATTTGATCAGATTAAAAAGGCCATTGCAGAAACCCCCATTTTAGTTAGTCGAGATTACTCTGAACCTTTCAATGTCTTTTCTTTTGCTTTTGAAACCACATTAGCTATTGTTCTTTTGCAAAAGAACAAAGATGGAGATGACCAACCCATCTCCTTTTTTAGTAAGGTTATGAGAGATGTTGAGCTAAAATATGACATCATTGAAAAACAATCCTATTCTTTAGTTCAAGCTCTGAAAGCCTTTAAAGTTTATCTCCTCCATTCTTCTATCATTGTGTGTGTACCCAATAGTGTTGTCAAAACTATTCTAACTCAACCTGACATTGATGGAAAGAGAGGGAGATGGATAACAAAAATTTTAGAGTATGATGTCATCATCAAGACTACCAAACTAGTAAAAGGTCAAGACCTAGCTAAGCTTCTTGTTGAATCCAATTACTGTTGAAAATAATACTGAGAGGGGGGGTGAATCAGTATTATCTAGTCCTTTTAACAATTCTTCCTTATTTATACTTTGAATTATTTTTGCATATCAGTACCATAAAACAATGAGCATGAACAAGAAAAACAAACAGTCACATCAAAGAACACCAGATATAAGGTGGAAACCCAATGTGGGTGAAAACCACCTGCTGCAATATGTCTCTATCTTCTTTCAAATTAGAAACTCCTTTTACAATGGTCTTGTACTGGTGCAGTCCTTTACCAGTACGTAGGCTGCAACCTGCTGAGAGCTACAACTTTCTCTCGTTTTCCAGTCTCTCCTGGAAGGGAGCTACAACCCCCTACTTCTTTTCTTTCAAGGACCACTTTTCATAAATTTTCAAACTGGATCCATAAATATCAAATGATCATCAAGTACCAGTAAGTCACCCAGATAACCAGATCCACAATAACAAAAAACTAAACCCAGAACACCTCCTGTGGCATCTCCTGTGGCGCCTCCTGCGGCGTCTCCTGCGGCGCCTCCTGCGACGTCTCCTGCGGCGCCTCCTGCGGCGTCTCCTGCGGCGCCTCCTCTGGCGTCTCCTGCGGCGCCTTCTGTGGTGTCTCCTGTGGCGCCTTCTGCAGCGTCTCCTGTGGCGCCTTCTGTGGCGTCTCCTGCGGCGCCTCTTGTGGCGTCTCCTGCGGCGCCTCTTGTGGCGTCTCCTGCGGCGCCTCCTGCGGCGCCTCCTGCGGCGTCTCCTGCGGCGCTCGAGAGATCACCCTTCACAGATTCGCTTTCCACTTCACTTTCATATAGATCAAGCTTTTGAAACAATAACCCAATATTTCAGATCTTAAGATATTCAACCCAAAAGCTTGCACAAGCCAAATGATCTCCTTTTCTTTATATAGGCAAGCTCTTCCTCAAATAATGGACCAATACCACGGGTCAAAACCATAACAAACCAATACCATCAACTCAATACTAAAACATAAAACAAACAAACAATATAGTATTAACATGAATTGAGATTATTAATATATCAATAACATGAATTAAGTAATGATAATGATTAGTATAATAGTGTTACAAAATAGTAAAACATAAAACATAAAAAGAAACAAACAATATAGTAATAACAATTATTAAATACTAATAATGATTAGTGTAATACTGTCACAAAATAATAAAACATAAAACATAAAACAAACAAACAATATAGTAATAACATGAATTAATAATTATAATGATTAGTAATGATATCTTAACAAAATAGTGTTTACAATACAGTAAAACATAAAAACAAACACACAATATAAGAATAACATGAATTTAAATAATGGAAAATGATTAGTATAATATCTTACAAAAATAGTGTTACAATAATAGTAAAAACATAAATCAAACAAAAATATACGTAGTAACATGAATTAAAATTATTAATATAGTAATAACATGAATTAAATAATTATAATGATTAGTATAATAATCTTACAAAATAATGTTAAAAAATAGTAAAAGATAAAACATAAATATTTTTACAAAATAGTGTTACAATATAGTAAAACATTAAACATAAATAGTGTTAGAAAATAGTGTTATAATATAGTAAAACATAAAACATAAAACAAACAAACAATATAGTAGTAACATGAATTAAAATTATTAATATAATAGTAACATGAATTAAATAATGATAATGAATAGTATAACAATGTCACAAAATAGTGTTACAAAATAGTAAAACATAAAACATAAAACAAAAAAACAATATAGTAACAACATTAATTAAAATTATTAATATAGTAATAACATGAATTAAATAAAGATAATGATTAGTATAGTAGTGTTACAAAATAGTAAAACATAAAACCTAAAACAAACAAACAATATAGTAATAACATGAATTAAAATTATTAAAATAGTAATAACATGAATTAGATAATGATAAATATTACTATAATAGAGTTTCAAAATAGTGTTACAGAATAAAGAAACATAAAACGTAAAACAAACAAACAATATAGTAATAGCATGAATCAAAATTATTAATATAATAATAACACGAATTAAATAATGATAATTATTTGTATAATAGTGATACAAAATAGTAAAACATAAAACATAAAACATAAAACAAACAAACAATATAGTAATAACATGAATTAAATAGTGATAATCATGAGTATAATAGTATTACAAATTAGTAGAACATAAAAGAAGCAAACATTATAGTAACAACATGGGTTAAAATTATTAATATAGTAATAACATGAATTAAAATTATTAATACAGAGATAATATCAATTAAATAATGATAATGATTAGTATAATAGTGTTACAAAATAGTGTTACAAAATACTAAAATATAAAACATAAAACAAAGAGACAATATAGTAATAACATGAATTAAATAATGATAATGATTAGAATAATGGTGTTACAAAATAGTGTTACAAAATATAAAACATAAAACATAAAACAAATAAATAATATAGTAAGAACATGAATTAAGATTATTAATATAGTAATAGCACGAGTTAAAGGATGATAATTATTAGTATAATAGTGTTACAAAATAGTAAAACATAAAACAAAACAAACAAACAATATAGTAATAACATGAATTAAATAATAATAATGATTAGTATAATAGTGAAACAATATAGTGTTACATAATAGTAAAACATAAAACATAAAACAAACAAACAATATAGTACTAACATGAATTAAAATTATTAATATAGTAGTAACATGAATTAAATAATTTTAATGATTACTATAATAATCTTACACTTAGACTCAAAAGATATTATCACCCTCTTCAACATGTACATCCTTGTGAACGCTGTGGAAAAGAAGTCCTACTAGGACTCCATAGGAACCCAAGCAGATCTAGTCAATCTGGAGAATATCATAGTAGCAAAAGATCTCAATATTACTCTCCTTTCAATAAACAAGAGAGGAGGCAGAATTGCTCGAGATTCGGCAAGAGAATGGGCAGAGGACCTTCTGTAGGACTGGGACCTCCTGGACATCAAGCCAATCTATGGTAAGTTCACTTGGACTAGCAAAAGAATCGGTCCTGGCCATATTGTTGCTAGATTGGATAGATTCTTAATTCAAAGCTCTTTTCTTCTGCTTGGATTAGAAGCTAGAGTTCACATTCTCCCTTGCAGCACTTCGGATCATAAACCCATCAAGCTGGAACTGGTGTTTTAGCTTGACCTTGGTCCAATCCCCTTCAGATTCAGCCCGCTCTAGACTAATGAATCAAACTTCATGCATTTAGTTAAGGACATCTAGAGGTAGCTAGTAAAAGGCTCCCCCTTTTTTGTCTTGGAGGAGAAGCTCAGAAGAGTGAAAATGGCTTTAAAAAGCTGGGTCAAAAATCTACCCAATCCAGCAAATGAAAGAAAAATTCTTCAAAGCAGTCTGGAAAGTCACCACCTCCAAGTTGAAACAGCTGATATAACCAAAGAATTTCTAGACAAAGAAGCCCAACTGTAGCAAAACTTCCACAAGGCTTGTCTAACAGAAGAAGAGTACTGGAGACTTAAGTCATGTAGTCTTTTGCTTAAAGTAGGGGACAAGAACTCTTCCTTCTTCTATAAACAAGCTCAGGCTAGGAAATGCACCAATGTCATTTCCAAAATTAAAGATGGCACTATTACTCATAAGGACAATGCAAGCATCAAAAAAGTTGCCTCCCTTCATTTTAAAAGCCTATATAGCGAAGATAAAAATATGGACCAAAGCTCTGATATGACTGATGTGGTTCCCTCCTTGATTACTGTTGAAATGAATCACCTTCTTGAAGCTAAAGTCACTAAGAATGAAGTCAAGGATGCCCTCTTTGACATGGACCCGGACAAAGCCCTTGTACCGGATTGTATTACAGTCACATTCCTCCAATCTTACTAGCAGATTATGGAAAAGGATCTATACAAAATGGTTATCAAGTCCCAAGCCTGCCAGAAAATCAGAGGAAGCATGAACTCTTCTTTTCTTGCTCTCATGCCCAAAGAGAAAGGAGCCAATACTTTCAATAGGTTTCGTCCGATATCGCTATGTAACGTCGGTTATAAAGTGATTACTAAAGTTATTTCTAATAGTCTTAAGCTCATCCTCCCCAAACTCATTCCAGATATCCAAGGAGGATTCATTCAAGGGAGATAGATAGTGGCCAACTACATGTTAGTCCAAGAGGAAATCCACTCAAGTATGAGTCCCAAGGAAAATGCCTCTATGCTTATAGCCTCCAAATTTAAAGGAGTCCTAGATGAGTTTTGTTTGATTTCAGGAAGCAGTTTAAACATTGGAAAATGCCATATCTATTGCTGGAACACCACTTCGAGCATGCTCAATTCCATTTCCAGAACTTTTGGTTTCGCAGCCTCCTCAAAATGGACTTCCTTCAAGTATTTGGGCCTTCCTATCTTTCCTAAAAGAGCCTTCAACAAAGATTGGCTTCCCCAATTGGAGGAATTCAAGAACAAACTACTTGCCTCGGGCTTTTCCTAGCTCAACATTGCTAGTAAGACTGTCCTCATTAAATATGTTCTTAACAGTCTTCCCTTGTTTCAATTTTCCATTCTTCTTTCTCCCTCTGGGATTCTAAAAAGAATGGAGGAGATCATTAGGAATTTTTTTTGGAAGGAGGCAAGCAAAATGAGAAAAAAATTTCGTTAGTCAGCTGGGATTCCATCTCCAAACCGCTCTTAGAAGGAGGCTTGAATTTAAAAAATCTTGGAGTTCAAAATATCACCATGGGGGCTAAGCTCATTTGGAGGATTATAGCTCCGAACCCTGGATAGGCTCATCTAGCTCTTTGGAAAAAATATTTATGGGCAAACTTTCCTGCTGTCTAAGCTACCCTCTGCCGCTTCTGAATTCGCCCTTCCAGAAGCTTTGTTCAAAAGCCTGTCCGCTTATAAATACTCATGCCTATTGGGTCCCTGGCAATGGAAAAAGGATCAACCTTTGGACATACAGAATATGAACAAGGAGACACTGGGAGATTGCCCCTCCCTCCAAGGGTTGCGTAGGTGGATGGATGCTGGTATGCGTTCCCTGTGGGATATCTCAGTCTGGCAGGAATCTAACTGGGCTGGATGGAAAATTGAAATGCCCCTATATTTGGCTATAGAACGCGAGGAACTACTCTCCAAACTTCATGGATTAGCTCCATTACGGATGGGAAGCAAGGATACTAGAGGTTGGGGTGTGCAGGTTGGTGGTTATTCTATTGCTCAGGGATACGCCAAGCTGTGCAAACGCCCCCATGTGGCCATGAATCCAGAGCCTTGGAAAGGGATTTGGTACCACCCTTCACTGCTAAAAATTGATTTTTTCAATTGGTTGTTATGCCATTCCAAAATCTTGACTGACAATAATCTAGTGAAGCGTGGCTTCCACGGCCCTTCAAGGTGCAGACATTGCAAGGAAAACTAGGAAACTGTTTCACATTTGATGCTAGATTGCTCCTTTACTTTGCAGATCTGGTCCGTGCTACTAGACACTCTGAGTCCCAGATTCGAGTTTCCTTCCTCCACTACTAGTTTTTTTGATATATGTCCGCAAAGGTACCCTGGTCCTCCTCCAAAAAAAAAAATTATTAAAGCGGCTTGGTTAATTCTCTCTAAAATTATCTAGTGGCTGATCTATCTATAATGAAACAAAAGGATTTTCTGAAACTGTGAGCAGGACGTCAAGCTAGTGGCAGTTAAAATAAAATGCCAGTTAAAAGAGTGCCTAAGAGACCTCAAAGGTGATTTAAATCTCACCCAGCAGGATAAAAATTGGGGCTCTTCTCTCCATCTACAAGTCCAAAAATTGGTAAAGAGTATCCCCCTCCTAAAAGTTTGGCAAATAAGGGTTACAAAAAACGAGCTCCAGGGATGGATTGCAAACTAGGAAAGGCATTCCTTATTTTTGATGGGGCTGCTAAGGGAAATACTAGAAGAGCTCATGCTGGAGGAGTTATACTAAACCCAGCTGGTTCTAGGATCCATAGCTTCGCTTGGGCTTGGGCATCGCTTCCAGCATCCAAGCTGAGGCTTTGGCTCTTTTTCAAAGACTCAAGATTCTGAAAGTGTTGAACATCAAGGAGGTCAATGATATTGGAGATTCTCAGGTTATTATCAACACTATGGTGACTCATTCTAAGACAAAGGACCTAAGGCTAGCAAGGTTGATACACAAAATTTTAGATCTTGGTGACTCTTTCCATAATTTAAATTTCAATCATGTGTTGAGAGCCAATAATAAGGAGGTGGACACTAAAGCTAACAAAGCAGCCCTTCTTATGGTTGGTGCTCTGCTGAAAGGCAGACAGGAAATATGGGAACCAATTCCTTAAATTAGATCATTGTCATGTTTTATTGCTTTCTGTTAAATCAGTTTGTTTGTACCCACAAGCTTGGGAAAATCTCTGAAATAGA
>APFE031496135.1:0-27673 GCA_000404065.3 Pinus taeda
CTCAAATATTAATCTGATTCAGTTATCACCTCGGTTAGAAAGAATACGATTGCATTTCAAGATAGAACAACAGTATTCAAGAATCCAACAATCACAAAGAACAGAACTTCCAAGATGAATTCTGTAATGTTAAGGAACAAGCACACAACACAAAAGCTCTGTAATGGAACAACAACAATACTCTGTAAAAACTAATAGTATTATATCAACACCTAAAAGAACAGTAATATGATGCAACGTCAATACAATAGTTTTGTCTTTAGAAACCTTAATGGATTAAACACAACAGAGCATGTGATGTAAACTTTATAAAACACATTAGATTACCAAATCACAACGATAATCAAACCACACAAAAACCACGTGTAATGGTACAAGAGCAAGTGTCCTCCAGGGCCAAGCCCTTAGCCTCCAGGGGTACACTGCTTGAAGTTATTCCAGACTCAAAGATAAAATAGTAACCAAGTTTGTATTAATGCATCATGTAAAATTACAGTAGAGTAGTTCTCAACAAGACACGATGATCAAAGTTTTGATCTTTAAAAGAAATTACATAAAGGCATAATAGCATCTCTCCCTTAGCTAACAGTGTTGCCCCTTATATAAGGGTGACGATGGAGATATCTAAGTGCAGAAATAGATAAAACAGTGATCCCTTAGGATCAAGGATCCTGAGGGATTCACCGAACCATTAGCCCTCAGTCATTTCTTCTCTTTTCTGCGCCGCGCTGATATCTCTGCTTCCTTTCCCAGGCTGATCTGCTTTGATCTTGTTTGCATGCGGTCTCCCTTCGAAGGGACATCAATTAACCCGTCTTTGTCTTTTCCTTTAGAACAACAACTTCTCATTTTTTCTCCTTCCTGCATAAGGAAATGACAATTGTCAGTGTTCTCATCTTCCACATTAATCTCACATGTTTTATTACAATTCTTTATCATTTTCTAATTTCATGATGCAAAAAGGCTTGTAAGTTCTAATGAAAAGATACTGAAATAACCATCAAAACATACCTTCTTTAGTACTACACACATAACACATATGAACAACTTATGGAAAGATGTGAACTTGGGGGAACTAGTATCTAGGTAAATTAGACTCCAAGAGGCCAATATCATATGTATGTTTCAGGTGTCTGTCTTTGCTTAAATAATGAATTTTAACCAGGAGCCCTATCGCAGTGGTATCTTTCATATGGAAATCCTTGTCAACTAGGAGAAGGTGGTCTAGGTCTAGGTGTGGAGTAGTAATGGGTCTAATGTCCATGGCGATAGGGACAGCCATAAATCAGTTCTTGTGAATTTGAATTATGTTCTGAGGGTTTTTTATTCACCGTTTTGGGATTTTTCGAAGGGTTTAGGCAAGAAATTTCTTTAATTAATAGTATTTTCACTCAACTTCTTAATTTAAAATATTGTATAGGCCATAGGTTTTAAGATTTTGCAGGGGTAAGCAGTATTTCATGGTGAAATACCTGGAATTGGGAAATTTGGCTTTGAAATTTTTGGTTTACGGTAACTGCAGTGGTTGGCGTAGTCCTAGTATGGTCTAAAAAAATTGGCTGGCTGTTTGCAACGTCTTCTGGGGTGGAATTGGAAGTCTGTGGGTAAATTCAACATTTGTAGTGGTTGGCAATGGTTTTTTAGAATTTACACAAAGAATGTGCGAAAAAGGGTAAAAGATGGCTTCGTGGTCTTTTATAGAGAAAACGATTAATTTTTTGGTAGGTTCACTTTCGGATGAATAATGACAATTTTTCGGTTAAGTGGGGGAAGCAGTTTTGGAGGGCCATCCCACTGCTTTATGGTGTGGGTGATATTTGGGAGGGATCACCTGATGCCATACATTGTCTAACATGTATCATCGGGGGTCGGGAGGAAAACCACTTTATCAGGTGGCTATTGTTCAGTCATTGGGCGCAACCAATATGATTGTACACCGTTGGATGTGGGGGAGGGATGATCGATGGTAGTCGAGAGGCAAAGCTGCACAGGCGAAAATGATGGGGCTTTGATGGGGGGCGTAGGGATTTACTTATGGTGGTTTAGGATTAGTTTAGGGACTAATCAAGGGTTAAGTAATTGGGTTGGGCTTTAATGAGGGATTAGGGAGTCGGGTGAAGCCGATGTGGGATTAACTTAATTTTTACCAGGGTTAGGTAAATTAAGTGAAATTATATTGGGATAAGGGGTAGGTTATATTAGTTGTTTATTTAAAACTAAGCGGTTGGGATATTCTATATATGGTTTTAATTTAATATGGGCTTAATGGGTTTTCGAGGAATTTACATAATAAAGTTAGTTTAATTAATATGAAAGTGATGGCAGAGTGAATTTTCTTAAGGAAAAGGGGTTAAGTGTATGTGATTGCATGTTTTGATTTACACTTAGGATAAAAAAAATTGGTCGGTTTTTGTGTGAAAGGGTTTTACAAGGGGGTTCCCACTTTTCCTTGGTAAATGATGCCAACCATAGGAAAGTGTGATTTTATTAAGGAAATGAGGGGAAATGAATGGGGAATGTGTTTTTATGAAGGGGGTTATGGTACTTGTCCCCCCTAAGTCATTAAACTGAGGGTCTGGTCCCTCCAAAAGTCAGGAAAATGCTCTGAGTGTTTTTGACTTGTAGGTTTTAAGAAATAGAACTTATTTACGGGCAATTAGTGAAGGGGTGAAATGAATGAGGGGTTGTTAGAAAAACTAGATTGTGAACCATTCTTTTTGCTTTGTTTACTACTTATGCATATTTGAAAATTGCATTTGAGACAATGACATAACTTCTTTTGTATAATCACATGATATTTATGCAACCTTTCTACTACTTACCCATTTACTCATCCTACCATTTTTTTCTTCACATTATTAGGGTGCATTTAGGCTAGCAAACCCCTATAAATACTTTTCTTTTATTTACAAAATAAACTATCTAATTCTAACCTTATATCATCCAAGGGATTAGATTAAACTGATGAGATCCTTTTATTCACTCTACCTATCTAATAATCTTCCAAGATTACACTGTTTGGTTAGATTTTATTCTCTAACTATAAACATAAATTTAAAACATGAAATAGCCAAGTTTGAACATTTTGACTATCATGGGTTGTGGCATGAATAATAGGCTGCACACAATCATTTATTATGCAGAAATTAAATAGTAGTGCCATTTTAACTTGCTCACTTTCATGGTCTCTTTTTGTCTTTTGGGGTTCATATATTTTCATTTTTTTTCTTTTTCCTTGACTTTTTCTTATTCTTTTGTCCTTTGTTTATTCTTTTAGGACATACCCTCTTTACATTTTTTAAGTTTTTAATATGGAAAACATTTTCAGAAAGAAAAGGTATGTACAATATTACAAGGCTTAATCTTAGTCATTCAAAATTATGACTCCTATTGGTATAGGAAACTAACAACAAGTTTACCCAAGTCCAAAGGAAAGAGTGTTATCATGGTGGTAGTTGACAGACTTATCAAGTATGCACACTTTTGTGCATTATCTCATCTATTTGAAGCAAGTACATTTTCTACTACATTTATGGAAACAATTCAAAAGCTACATGGAAACCCAAAGATTATTGTAAGCGACAAAGATCCCATTTTTTCTGGAGTTTTTTTTACAGAATTATTTTCTTATCTTGGTACTCAATTAGCTCATAGCTCATCTTATCATCCTCGATCTGATGAGAAAACTGAGATAGTAAAAAAAATATTTGGAAGGATATCTATGTTGCTTTGTCTTTGATAAAGATACATAATGGGTCAAATGGTTTCCTTTGGCTGAATGGTGGTATAACACTTCCTTCCATACCGCAACAAAAATGACCCCATTTATGGCACTTTATGGATATCATCCACCATCCATCACATCATATTTAAAAGAAAATTCTAAGGTTTAAGCAGTGGAAGATCACATCAAGCATAAACAATAATTTCTCCAACTCTTAAAGGATAACCTCACCTTGGCACAGAATAGAATGAAACAATAGGCAGATCAACATCGCAATGAAAGAAGTTTTGATGTAGGTGATTAGGTATTCCTACAGCTACAACCATATAAACAAATGTCTCTCAAGCAAGCTAAGAAGGATAATAAATTATCACCAAAGTATTATGGTCTGTACAAGGTGTTGCAAAAGATAGGTACTATGGCATACAAATTGGAGCTTCCCGCAGCTTCCCGAGTGCACCCAGTTTTCCATGTTTCATCTTTAATTAAGGTTATAGGTGACAAGCTTCCAGTTCAAACAATATTTCCAGAACTTGATGAAGAAGGAAAAATCATATTGGAACCTGAATTAGTCAAAGAAACAAGAATTTGACAGCTACGAAATCGATAAATTTCAGATTATCTCATCAAGTGGAAGAACTTACTCGTTGAAGATTCCACATGGGAGGATGAGAATTTTATACAGAAGCATCTAGAACTACTCAAGCGTTGAGGACAACACTTTTTTGAAGGAGAGGGGCATGTTAGATCCCTATAATACTAATGATTTCCCATTACTATTGTCGTTGTATCCCTTATTATTATTGTTGTGCCCCTATTATCCCCATATTGTTATTATTGTGCCCCATAGAATCCCACTATTGTTATTTTTGTGCCTTTATATTATTATTGTTAGGTTATATTTGGTTATATTGTGACCCCTTAGATTCCTATATATAGAAAGGAGGTTTTGTCATTTGAATCATCTAAGAATTGTTCATTTGTGTAATGTAAAGAAGGTTGCCCCCTTGAAGAGGCTTATTTCTAAGGTGTTGATCTATCTTTTCTATCTTTTTATGAGCTGGTTTCATAACATAATCATAGAGTAGATGAAGAGTCATGAGGGTAGTTGAACTGTCACAAAGGGGAATGCTAAGGGTCACCCCACCCTTTGATATAAGTAGTCCCTCATAACTCATTGTATAGGTTTTTGGTCAGGAAAGCTTCTGATAAGACTATCTTGGAAAGAGTTTGGACATTATTGTAATGAGCCTTGGCTTCTCCACTACAGAAAGCTTGTACATCTCTTTGGAGGAGTAGGCAGTTGTGGCTGTAAAGTTATGCTATGAGGACTAGTAATTGGGCATGGATGTATTTTATGACCAGAACTTACACTTCTTAATATAATAGGGGCTAGCACGTTTCATGCATATGTTGTATTTTATTATATTCTATCTAGTTTACTCTAAATGACATATGTATTAGTTTGCTTACGCATGCATCTATAGACTATTCTGTAGAAGTATGTATGAATCTTTCTGAAATGTGTTGTTGGTTTAACCATCACTTTGGATTGCTCGCTAACTTGCCTTCCATGTTGTGATGCATCTTTTCTCATGTGCTCCCTTATTAACTGTGCGCTATCACAGGTTTCGAAGGGATGCACTCATCTCCATCCCCATGTGTTAAAACCTCTCATGCACATTCTTTAACTCACTGCAATTGTCACACCCTTGCTACCAAAAAAGTTATCTTACTTGCCTCTATGCGAAAATGTGATCAAGGCATTATTGTATGACCCATTGCTGGGACTCCTACAACAAACAATCTAAGGTCTAATTGGGATTCTTACCAGGGAGATCCCCTGACTTGTTGACGGGTCTAGCATCATCAACATTTCTAGTGCTAGAAGGAGGGCTAGATGACAAGTTGTGTCCTGACATCCTGTTTTGAACCTTTGCATATCTATCATGGATTCTTGCACTCTTCTCTCTCTGTGATATTTTTCAAATCATGAAGTTGTCACAATCACGAGGGAGTCTTTCAGTCATTTGTCCACTTACATGTATGATGGTGAAGGCGAAGTGGCCTGGCTTGAGTTGTTACATGACTTTCTTTCCATGCTTCATGAGGAATATGGGTGTTCTGACGAACAGGCCAACTTGTTGCTTGCATACACACTTAACGAATCTCCAATTCAATGGTTGTGTAGCCTACCGACTAATAGTGTTCACTTACTTGAGCACTTCTATGATCTCATTGAAGATACTTTTGATCATTTTCATTCAAACCATCTTGAACAAAAAATTTTACAACAACGAAAGGCTTTGCATGAATCGATTATGGGCTTTTGGCAGTGCTTCCATGAATTTCAGTTTCAAGCTCCGAGGATCCAGATGAAATTTTTCTATATTTGGGATTGATTCAAGTATTGTGTTAAGAAATATACTCATCCCAAGAAGAAGTTTGAAATAAAGCCTCACTCAACATTCTTCAGTGATGGATTTGCGCAATCTCATGCGGATGTAATCAATGTCACAAGTGATTGTCTTCCATCCCCTCATAAAACAAATCCACCACTGCCGAGTGATGTTGAGGATCATGCTCACACATTGTTTTAGCTGTCATATCCTCCTAACATCACTTTGCTTAATTTTCACGCAAATTTGGTTGTGAGTCCATCGAGTTGTCATATGCATTTTGTTCCACAACCTCTGTCTTCACACTTAGCTATTCTTCTGGATGATACTACCTCATGTCCTTCCATTCCAAACTCTACGCTTATTGTGAACGAGGAACAAGTCACTGATGGAGTTTGTGTTGCACAAACAACATGAGCTGTCATTCATGAAGTGTATGAGTGGGATATTGAGCATCAACACTCAACGAAGGATGACTCCCTTCCATCTAAGCCTCCTCCATTCTTCCTTGACATCTTTGGTGAACCTCCAATCTATGATTTCACATGTGTATCTCCATCCATAGATGCACCCATTGTTGATCACTCGTAGGACAAACCAGATGTTGGTCCATCATTCGAAAATGAAGAGGATAATTCATTCGTTGAAAATCCACTTGATATTTCATCTGTCCTTTCTGGAAACATAGAGGATGAATTTGTCTGCTTTTCATCTACCCCTCTATTTGATTCATCAGATCATGATGATGCTGATGACATCATTGATTTTTCTGATCAT
The DNA here is from genome assembly GCA_000404065.3 of Pinus taeda. NCBI lineage: Eukaryota > Viridiplantae > Streptophyta > Pinopsida > Pinales > Pinaceae > Pinus > Pinus taeda. The sequence goes on from APFE031496135.1 coordinate 6,901, forward strand.
GGCTATCATGATCCATTCATTCCCATATTCGATCACGATCATGAATCTATCATAGTTGAACTTTCGAAGCCATCAGTTTATGATGATCTATCTAATGATGAAGCTTAAACACCCAAGATTGTCAAGGCACTTCAACCCAAGCTGATGGTTATGTCAAGCCCTCTCTCTCTTGGGGTTAGTCTCACTTCCTATCAGGAAACCATTCAATCACCCAAGGCTCCTCATCACACATCTATATGCATTGAAGATTGATCTCACACACAGATCATGCTTCCTCCACTTGAACTACACAATCCCATCGATCATGCATTGTAGGAATCTTACATTGCAAGCACACGTACAACACACAAGTTATCTTTGTTTGTTTCATTTGATTGCATGTAATAGTCAAGAATGTGCTTATGCTTCAAAGTTGCACACAGTATCGTGCAGCACCATGATAACTCCACAGACTACTTGTGCTATCGGGAAATCTAGTGTCCATTCAGAGCTGGTAGTCCCACTAAGATGGGTAGCTATCTTAGAAACAAACAAACTAAAGTCACTTTCATTTTACTTTATGAGAAGTAGATGGGAGAGAAGCAGAGAGTACCAACCTCAGTCTTTCGCTTGGCTCCTTGCTTGTTTCCTCTCCCCTCTGACAGATCTTTGTTGCTTCTTCCTTGCTTACCCCGCTTCAAAGAGCACCTGTAAAGTCAAAGTAGCATAATACCTTCAAAGCAAAGAGATCTACTATCATAAACAATATAGGACCAGATATATATTGACCACACAAATGCATATATCATCAAACATACAAGAATGTGGAGGAAAACTCAAATAGCTTTATTGATAGAAAGAGTAGAAGAGAGGATTACAACTCATTAATCTGAACAAGCATCATCGTACCAGCATGAAAGTCCTTCTTCACCTCATGAAAAGCTTAGATCACCCAACAGTATGATGTTCCACCAAGAAACCAACAACACTTCCTTACAAAATACAAGATTCTAACTGCTAGATCTCTGGGATGAGGGATCCATATATAGATGTTTGCAGGGGGGTTAGTCGGCTTCTGGGATTTTGATTAGTGTCTTCTCTCTGATTGTTCTTGGTTCCACCTAGAGATTCATGATCTCTTACCCATCCCTGGGCGAATTCAGAGAGGCAAGTGTCACAGGAGAAGTTTCTAGAAGATTCCATGATCATCCACCTTGCAAACTATCACTGCCATTTGTCTACTCTAACCCATCGCACCCTACAAAAGGGCTTTTCAATATGCATCACACTTTTTGCATGTAGCAAGTGAGATGCATCGCTCCCTTAGCACTGAGCAGTCTGTATGGTCCAGTTTTGACTAGTTCTGAGCAATTTTCCATGGAGAACTTCTGGGAGATGATGTAGTCAGTTGACCTTGTTCCTTTAAGGTGTGAAACAACACTTTTAGGGACTCAAAAGACCTTGGTTTATGGACATATATGATTGGGGTTGCAGTGCCCAAATATGTCTATAACAGTTGCCCCCTAAAGCATGAGGTCATTAATCTTTTGATGTCAGGTGAAATGCTTTATCATGAGGATCCGAGGTTTTTCGAACTAGAAGGCGACCTGTAATAAGATACAATACAATACATTATCTTCATAACATTTTCATGATCTAGTTGAGGCAAGCATTCCCATGCTTAGCTTTATAAATTCATTTTCATGTACATAGGACAGACAACCGTCTGTGTGGCAGACTAATGATTTTGATAGAGACATCATCCTTTGATTTGGATGATAATATGTGTAGTAATGATGTAAATTTGATGTCTTTATCTTCCTACATATGTCGCAGCCCGGATGGATGAAACTAGATTGTGGGTCTTCAAACTCGTTCAATCTTTTCCCGAGGTACAAGTCAATCCATTTGAAAAGATGTTCTGGAGTCGAACATGGAAAGACATCACCTGATTACTAGCCAATGATGTAAGTTGTTAACAGGCGTGAGAGTAATCACCGATAATGATGATCACCCTCAAGGTAGAATAGTACAATTCACATCGTGTGAGAAAGGGACTTGGCGTCAAACACCACACAAAATCTTTCTGTTGAAGGCCATGGATGTAAACCTGTCGCCGGAAGTGAGAAACTTGCCATTGAGACATGCAAGCTTCAAAGTACTGAAAGCGTTGTTCCTAGATCGACTTCTTGGATAATGAGTTGTCATCAACAAGAAGTGACCCATCGTCCGAGGGCCTTAATGAATCCCACATCTACGACATGGAACAAAGCAAATGATTTTGTGGAGGTGAAAATGATCTGATGATAAAGGGTTCAGGGTGGCGATCATGAAATAATGAAGTGTGAAGGTATTGTAGCAGATGAGACACAAGCTGGGTTGGTGAATCCTCTGAGAAACTTCTCGTGAACATATCGGTGACACTGAAGTGGATTGGTAGAGTTAACCCCAAGAATGGATGGTACAATTGACCAATGGTAATATGACTGGTGAATGGAATAACCCAACCCGACTCAATCATGGTGATGGAGTGAAAGTCTCATGTTCAAGAGCGACTTGCTACCAATAAAGTTTCTTCAAGTTTTCTTCCCAGTTTTTCCCCAGTCATTGCTGACCAGTACCTCTTTATTTTTTTCAAGCTTGAGGAGGATAACATATGCTTGTTCTATAATTTGTCCTCGGGCAAACCTGTTGCTATGTTTTAACGAGCCTAGCGATAGTGAAACTCATTCTTGTCCGTATGGAAAAGTTTGTCGCTATTGGTTTTAACGAGTTTAACGACAAAGATAACCTGGTCCTTTTTCAATTTTAGAGAGTCTGAAAAAGGATGGAAAGGAAACTACAGTAATCCTTTTTCGTCATATAATCCCTTAAGTCTAAAAAAGTATAAAATAATATGAAAGGGATGAATTTTCGATAGTTTTAACTAGCCGAACAAGACAAGCACTCGATCTTTTTGTATAATGATCCCTCAGGTCCAAAAATATTAAAATCTAGAGGAGGGATAGCTCTTTTGATAGATTTAACAAGCTGGAGAGGTCAATTTCTTGGCAATCTTTTCATATTCTACGAGTTAGATGAAAAGAGCTTAAAGGAGACTCGTTTCTTGAGGAATGAGTGATATTTTCGGGTAGCAGCTAGTTCCAGGTAAGGTTTGGAATTTTCCAATCACAAAAGTGTTAAGAGGATGGCTAACAGAATCACTTATCGCAGTTGTTCCTCAAAAGGGTAAACAATCAAATGGAGGCATATGATCGGCTAAAACAAAGTGGAGGTGATGGTAAGAACACGACCAAGGCTCAAAAGATGATGATAATGCATTCACAATGGTTATTTACTGGAGGTTGGTTCATTTTTTAATGAGCTTAAACTTTGGTGGAACATATTCTCATTTCTTAGGTTTAATTTTTAACGACGTTCAACTTTGCGTAAAACTGCTCGTGCCAGTCATATAATAAGGATGTCTCATCGATAGGTTCAATTTTTAGGGAGCTTGCACCATTCGAAACTTTGCTCTGAATCCTTTCTTTATGTAAGCTAGGAACGACCAATCCTATGAGTCTAAAGGGTTAAGAACCTACAAACTAAGAAAATAAATGGTCGTTTTTCACTTTCATGTGAAAAGGTTTACATGCCCCCAGGTATAGTGAAGTAGAGTTTACCCTTCAATTTGCAGACAAAACATTTGTTCTATTAGGAAAAGTATACCTTCTGACGGAGGTATCTTATTCTGGTCCAATCCCACTTTCCTAACTAGACGAGTGTGTCAGACTAGTCATATATCCTTCGCGGAAAACTACCCTATACCCAAGGTTTTCCTGCCAGCGCAGACCAGGGTGCATGCCCCCTGGGTTTTAGTCACAACCACTGAATTACTCGCTCTCATCAGGTGGATGGACTAGAGATTGATGAGACATTCCTTGTGTGAAAAGACTAGTTAGGGACAGTATTTGACTATTAGCTATGTGTGAGCCGGGGAATGAAAGCTAGTATACGAGCTGGACCACTCTGCCTTTATGCGGAAAACACATCACTCGAAAGAGCAAGGAGAAAATGGCTCCCATGCTATAAATGTAGTCACACCCAAGGAGTAGATTATAATCTAAAGGTCCTTGGACTACCATTACATTTAGATAAACAGTTTTCCCTCTCAAAGTTATAGTCAAATTTGGAAGGATCCCTAACGATCGACTGGTTCCTTTGTTGAAGCCTGTCAGATTTCACATCTCAGGCAGAAGCGATGGCTAACCAATCACTTTCCAAGCAGTTGAGGAAAGGATACTCACAGAAGCCCCTTTACCTATGATAGTTCCAACCATGACCAATCTATAAGATTGTACAATGATTTGGAATGGTACATTAGATGGAAGACGGGGTCTGCCTAGTAGATTCCAGTCGAAGGAAACGATTAGGTTGCTTGGAGGTGGGACCTAATAAATGGCCGGATATGACTCTGATGAACTTCCTTCCTATGGTAAAGGAACAAGTAGATTTCCCCCATGTTCATCGAAGTCTTTGCTTACGAAAATAATTTGAATGATGTCGTTCTCATTCTCCTCGGTGATTGCATCATCTGAAGATGGACCTTCTGAAGACAAGACTAGGTCGACTACTGCCTCGACCTGCTAACTTTTGTCTAGTGTGGACTCAGAGGGTTTATCTTCAATGATATATGCTTTGACTGACCACAATGGTGTGTCAGTCAGATTTTCAACTAGCGATGGACTCGTCAAGAGTTTCTTGTACCCAGGAGGAAGCCGTAGCGGTGAAGCAGGACAGTTATCCAAAACTCTTTTAGCTTCATCCAGGAAGGGACAATGGTCGATGGCATGATCACCTTCACAAAGTCTACAAGGAAATTTATATTTTCCTTTCTGCCTAGAGACTTCGTTTTCACTAGTTGACAGTGTGCTCTCAACATGATCGTCAGAGGTTGACAACCCCGGATTGTCCAAGCAAGGAGACCAGTCCCTTAAGATCCGAGGGATGTAAGGATATTCTCGATGATAGTGGTCTCCTTTGTGAATGACACATGGAGATTTAGGTTTGGACGGTGCTGTGTGTGGATTTTCACTAGATGATGCATGGTTGCCCCTCTTTGCCTTTGGCTCCTTCTTCTTCTTCTCCTTCTCCTTCCCTTTCTTCTTCTTCTCAGTTACTTGGTTTTTAGCTTTACCAGCTTCACCAAGTGAAGAGGAAGAAGGAGAGGGAGAAATAAATGAAGTGGAAGGTTGGGGGGTAACTCTAGTATCATCTAGTTGTTGACTTGATTTCTCAGGAATTACAGTGCTTTGAAAGACAGAGGTCAAGAAGAGTCATATTGGCAAGCCAATTGTCAGTCCTAGAAGGGACAATCTGGCCATATGAGGTGCACCAACATCTCCCCAAGAGGAGAAAGGACTAGGATTTCCTCCAAGGGGAAATCCTTGGTTGGTGGACTCCATTTTCTCAACCTAAGATCAATGAGGGAACATTGACGTTATTCCAATTAAAATAAATTTTATGACACTTTGACACAACTTGCTTTTTCAATTTTTAAGAGTCGAGAAAAAGCTACAGGTGACTCTAGTCGCCTTCAATTTTTAATGAGCCTAAAGTGACAAGTGCTCAGATGGACCTTTTCCTTTAAGGAGTCTGAAAAGGAATGAAAGAGACTACTCTGGAAATCTAGATAGAGGGATTACCCAACCAATTGCAAAACAACAGAATACTTTTTACAGTATGGCAGTCAATCTTCCCGAATTCTTTGTTCAATGCATTGTGTTCGATAGAGCAGCATACACGGCTTCCTAAGGATAAAGGATATAGCCTATTGTGGTCTCCCAATATATACTCGACGGTACGTGGGAGCACAAGTCCGTACTGGCACTTATCATCTCAAAGAGAAGGAATCACCCAACCTACGATGAAAGCGATAGTTACCAGGCTTACGACGCTAGAATACGTCTCTAGCCTAGACTTCTAAATGTTGTGCATTACGTTCCAAAGCGTTTTTATGTTCATTGAATTTATTTTACAGTCGATCTTTCTTAAGAAGTTTTCCTTAAAGGTTCACCGCGTGATGTAGATATACAATTCCTAAAATACAATCTAAGATGATAAATAGTCATTTAATCTTCTTTTTGCAATGAAAATCCTAGCTACTAAGGAAACAGAAGCAAGATTCTTTGAACATAAAGTAGAGAGCACACACTAGATGCACTGTCCTAAATCAAAATCGACAAGCATTCTAAATGCAAATGCACATGCATGTATTTGTTTTCTGCTTTCTTAATGTGTGAATGACAAAAATAATGCTAAGTACAAATTTGAATTATCTTTTCAAAGTGACAGTACTAACAATTTTCTCTTCAAAAGACAAAAGGAAGACAATGATGACACTTTACGATTTTGAATTGAAGACTACTTTCGACACTTGAAAAACTATTAATTCAAATCAAATACAAGATTAATAGTGTAATTGACCATTAAGAATAGTAGGATTCTTTTCTTTGACTGAAAACGACACTTGCAACACTTCCAAATCAAAATGTTACAGTTCGCTTAAGCTACTTCTTTGTAAAAGAGAACTGTAAATGGTGAACAATACATAAAAAAACATTCACAATTCTTTGTACAATGGAGGTGGAATAATGCAAAGGAAGGGAGTTTCTACAGTGGTTTACTGATCACAGATAGCAAAAATCCTAAATAAAGCTGAAGAGGGTGAAGAAAAGACCAAAATATAGAGGCAGAATTAGTCTTATCTAATCATCACACCTGTAACACAGGGAAACAGGGATGCATCTCACCTACTACACATGGGAGGTGCAATGCATCCAGATTGCCAAGAGGAGAAGGCTAGCTGGCTTAACTTTAGGCTTCATCTGTAGTTTATAAAGAAAAAAAATATAGATAAGAAAACAAGCTATTTTCTCCCCAGCAGAGTCGTCATTTTGTTATCGGGAAATCTAGTGTCCATTCATAGCTGCTAGTCCCACTAAGATAGGTAGCTATCTTAGAAACAAACAAACTAAAGTTACTTTTGTTTTCCTTTATGAGAAGCAGAGAGTACCAACCTTAGTCTTTCGATTGGCTCCTTGTTTGTTTCCTCTCCCCTCTGACAGATCTTTGCCACTTCTTCCTTGCTTACCCCACTTTAAAGAGCACTTGTAAAGTCAAAGTAACATAATACATTCAAAGAAAATAGATCTACTATCATAAACAATATAGGACCAGATATATATTGACCACACAAATGCATATATCATCAAACATACAAGAATGTGGAGGAAAATTTAAATAGCTTTACTCATAGAAATAGTAGAAGAGAGGATTACAACCCATTGATCTGACCCAGCGTCATCCTCCTAGCATGAAAGCCATTCTTCACCCCATGAAAATATTAGATCACCCAACACTATGATGTTCCACCAAGAAACCAATAGTAATTCCTTACAAAATACAAGATTCCAACCTCTAGATCTTTGGGATGAGGGATCCATATATAGATGTTTGCATGGGGGTGAGTCAGCTTCTGGGGTTTTGATTAGTGTCTTCTCTCTGATAGTTCTTGGTTCCACTTGGAGATTCATGATCTCTTACTCATCCCTGGGCAAATTCAGAGAGGCAAGTGTCACAGGAGAAGTTTCTAGAAGATTCCATGATCATCCACCTTGCAAACTGTCTACTCTCGCCCATCACACCCTACAGAAGGTCTTTTCAGTATGCATCACACTTTTTGCATGTAGCAGGTGAGATGCATCACACCCTTAGCACTGAGCAGTCTAAATGGTCCAGTTTTGACCAGGTTTGAGTAGTTTTCCATGGAGAAATTCTAAGAGATGATGTAATCAGTTGACCTTGTTCCTTTAGGGTGTGAAACAACACTTTTAGGGACTCAGAAGCCCTTGGTTTATGCACATATATGATTGGGGTTGTAGTGCGCAAATATGTCTATAACAACTTGCCATGCACTTGTACTCACATATGTTTTGTGGGAACTTGGAAACACGAAATGTGGTTTTCTTCATTGTTATATATTTCTTGCTTGTTGGTTCACACAATTGGGTTGCTCCCAAACCAAGCCTTCATGAACATGGGTCAACCAATGCACCATTGTTTGCATTGAAAATATCACTTCATGTGATCAGACCCATGCACTGTTAGCTTAGGGGTAGGAGTAGTGTTTTCTTTCAATCAGTTTTCTTGCATGCTTGTTTTCTTAGTTGATTTGTTTGTTTGTTTATCTTCTTTCTTTTTTGCTTACCTGCTTTGCTTTCAATTTTTTTTCTGCTCTTTCTTTGATTTATTATTTGTTAGTTTGCTTGTTTTGTTTGTAGGTTAGTTTCACATGAAACCATGTATGACTCTTGAAGCAAGCTCGGTAAAGTACAAGAGGGTCTGTACAACTATCAATACCTGGTTATTTGTAATCCTACCTCTGTATGAAGAACTTGTTAGTTTTAGTCCATGATACGTCAAAGGATAATACATACTATTTGAAGTGAACCTTGGTGAAAACACAACGCTTGCACGCTAACTAGTGTCACCTACTCTAGTTGGTTGTTTTGGGGTTAACCCTTGTCAGCTCAGTCAAGTAGATTAAGGTGGGAGGGGGGGAACCTTAATAGGCATGTCAAAGATATAATAAAATACCTCTCTTTTGGAACAACCTCTTCTTCTCTCAATAAGTCGGGATCCCTCTTCCGCCTCTGAAGTGAATAAGTGCTATGCATAGTTGGAAAAATGAAAATGAAAAAATGAAGAGTGAAAAAATCATAATTCAAAATGAATAACGCGAAAGAAGAGAAAGGCTTCCTTCATAGAGATGTGATGAAAGTAACTCTATTGGGGTACTGACCAGGCTCATTGGTAGTGGAGCCATGCTTGTGTTCTTATGTGACTCCATTAGGGTACTATCCAGGCCTGCTGGCAGTGGAGCAACACCAGAGATGAAACTAAGACTCTGACAACTATACTGCTTGTGTGCCCATATAACCCTCAACCCCAACCAAAACAACTTTATTGCCTTGACTTGGAATGTTTGTCGATCAACTAATAGCTTGGTAGATGCTACATATTAAAATCAAGCTAGTGTGAAACCAAGATGAACTGAGAACTAAATAGTACTTTCGGAGGTGTTAGACTTGCTTTTCATGAACAAGGTCCATTCAGAGAGCTGGATTTCTACCATTGGGTTACCAAGTGTTGTAGTGACTACAACCACCCTCCAAAAAATTTTCCTTAGCTTCATTTTGGAGCCTCCTTACCAACCTTTCATAGCACCTTTTCTTGTTTTGTCAAGTACACAAGCTTCAATGTTTTTCTTACACAAAGACAACCTGTCGACCAAATATTGATGCATTCCCCTCACAGGTAGTTCATATAGACTTGGTCTAGCTGTAGGCTAAGTAGCTTCCCATAGAAATTATTCAATTCTAAAGGGAAACCAACCTTCCTTCCAGAAATTGTGCAATCATGTCTGGAAGCCTCATCAGCTCCAGAACTACGTTATTCTGCCAGTCAACCCTCATAGTGAAAATTGCACAATTTTCCCCAGCAGGGTTGCTCAACCTAGGAATTGCACCATCCTAAGTAGTAGTCAGCTGCTCTACTCAGAAATTACATAAATCTCTTGGCAAGCCAACCTAACTCCTAGCGAGAAATGTGCATTTCCTCCCAACAGGTGACCAGTCTCATGCATGAGAAGTTGGGTTGACCAGTTCCACCCGGGACCAAGGAAACTTGACTTGCATGTATGGCTTTCTTTTCTCGAAATAGAAAAAGGAAACATACAAAAGGCATCCCATGATTTAGGGAGCTATTTTTAGTAGCTGGAGGTTACATGCAAAGTTGTTTCAGAAACTTTTCTCCAAGTGTCTTCTTTTCCTAGATTTGTGGCATGCACATCATGAGCTCAAACTTATTTATTCGACGCATTAGAGCTCATTCTTTCACATCAATCTTGCAACTCTGACATCCCACAACACATCTAGGACTCTTCAACATATTCAGCTCAACTATTCATGGGTAAGTGGCATCAACTTAACGTTTTCAACATTTTTGTCACTTTTTTGGTTTTGCTTGTGTGAGTGTTTTTTGCTTGATTTATTTGAATGCTTATTGTTGTTTACATGCATACTAGCTTGTACTAGAACCATTTTAGTTTTTGTTTCTATCTCACTATTGTCACATGCATGAAACTATTTTGCATGAACAGTCATTGACTCAATGACTCACTTCACCCACATGCATGCTGATATGTTTACTGAATCTTTCAATCAATGTTTGCATGCATGATCAATCATTTCTTCTTTCACTTAGTGTCTCCATCCATCCACTTTCACATTTTCTTTCAGTTTCCCATCAACGAGTCTGGACAACCTTAACGCAGACTCTACCTTCACCAAGACAGGATTGTGCAATCTGCGAAAGGAAGGCTCTGTCTTCCTCTCCAGAAATGTGCATTTTTTCCTAGGCATTGCCCTCAAGGAATAATTTTCACATTTATAAGGGATAGTGACTATTGGCCCAAAAAATTGCATAATGTTTTCCTTGAGCCTACAATCATTGCTAGCTAGAATTGTGCATTGCTCAGTCCTGACAGTTAGCAGATAGTTTGGATTGTGCATTACACAAATCCAACAGCCAGTGTTGCCTCCTAGACAGCCAAGACTTCCTTTTTCGTAGTTCTTGTAGCTAGTCACCCAGCCTACCAGAAGAAATTGCACAATCTTGCCTATCAATTCCTGGGTATGTACTATGTCATTCCTCAAATTTTCTTTGGTTTTCACTAGCATATTTCTTTATCTCCAGATATTTCAAGTGTTCATCGGTCTCATAGCAATACATTATCAATGGCCTCCAAGGGAACAAGATAAAAAGACACTCATGGAAGAGCAGATAGAGCAGCAGTTGAATGGGTGTCCACATGTCTACCAATCTATGAAGATAAGAAGTTGTTTCTAGACAAGGACATCACACTGAAATGGAAAGAGGTCAATGAAGCATTTGTAGGAACTTTTAAGGAAGATCTCGAAGACCATCAGGTGTATGTGAGAATTCACAAGTCTGGCTTGTACCAGATTGCATGTAGATACCCTGCATTCCCATGTGTGGACAGGATACACTAGATCGTCTCTCACACTGATCTCGAGATAATGACCTTGAGCAGTGTCAGTGGGACAAAGATTGAAACCTTTTGGGAATATGATTATGATGATATGTATCAAATGTCAGAGCCTGCGACTATCATAAAGACTCCCTTTAGCTTACCCGAAAACAGTGCTAGCTCCAGAGACATTCTAAAGAATTGGGTAAATGATCCGACTCAATTCAGGTTGACACCCAAGCAGATCTATAAGACAAAGATACTGTGGAAGGTATATCAATACTTTGTCATATTTTCATGTCGACTGTATGGCCACGAAAGCACATAAACCATCCCATAGAGTTGGGTGATTGCATTGCACCAACTGACCAGAGAAGGAAAACCATGTAACTAGTCCAACATGTTGGTTCATCAGTTGAAGGAATAGGTAACAAAGGCCTGACATCCACACAGAGGTGTACAAGAAGAGATATACATGTCTGTCTACATCTTAGATGCAATCTGTGCCCAATGGGAGTTCTTGGGCTTGGAGTGGGCATGATAACTAGTGGAGACTATTGTGAACACATATTGTAAGTTGTTGTCTGAATGCAGCTTCAAAGGAGTAATCACATGGTTGTCCAATCATTTTTTCATCCCAGTTTACAAGATGATATTTGAATAGGATTCACCCTGCATGTCGAAGGAAGTTATGGAAACACTAATAGACATTTCTGATTGGTATTCTTCACCATCAAACACCTTCATATTAATGTTCAGTGGCGAATAAGCCTCTGCATGTTCTACTAAAGTTTCCCTTGGACATACTTGTCATGGAGGAAGTAGCATATCACATCTTAGCAAGATTGATAGCTAGATTGTAGCAGAAGAAGAAGGAACCTTGGCCTGCTCTTCCATTGCAGATTGGGATATATGAGATCCAAAGTTTCAAGAAAGCAGATGTTGAATCAGAACAGATGAAGAAGTAACCATTTGCCTCTGAAGTTATAATCTGTATGAAAGACAATGCATTTTGAAAGACCACTACATGAGAGTACAGTTAAACTGGATCCGCGGGGCATTTCATTGGGCTAAGGAGGATCCATGGAGATATTGCTATAATTTCTCTAGACCCAATGAATAGGTCGACTTCGCTATGGAGTGGTTAGCGAAGAAACATGAGGTAGCATATCAGAGAGCACTAGTACCAACAACAACAGTAGTAGCAAAGGCAAGCATACCAATGTGTGACAACGATGAGAGGAAGATTGTCAATCGCATGGAGGAAGAGAAAAGCTACAAGTTCTGAGTAGATCCACTAGTAGAGAAAGAAGCTATGGTTATAGAGGCCAAGAGGCAACAACGCAACAAGCAAACCGTGCAAAGGCATAGGGATAAGAGAAGAATGGAGGAAATAGAGAAGGAGTTGCATGAGATGAAGGAGCACCTCCGGAAGGAACAAGAGCTACGCAAATAGGAGAGGGAAATGCAACAAAAACAGGAACAACAGGGGGTGAAACATGTGCAAATAGATGAAATAACACCCGTATAGGTAGTGGATTGATCAAAATAGTTGGCTTCAGGTAGACATGGTGAACCATCACAGGAGCAGGACTTCACTCATGAGATAGAGAAATCACTCCAACAGTTGGATGTGGACTAGGAGCAGCATGAATTGGAATAGGACACTGACCTCATGCATCAACACCAAGAGGTTGACTTACCCACTTCACCACATCCAAATTATGAGAAAGTCTCAAGTGACCAAGGAGGGACTGAGATCCTTGGAGATTAGTCAGAAGGAGAGGTGCACAACATCTCATTTGACGAGTCCCAACAAAGAGTTGTGCAGTCTCACAGAGTGTCAACTCTGGAGGATCATACATTTCCTGCACAAATTGAGGAACAAGTGATCGTTTCTAATGTACACAAACATCCAACAGCCTTGGCCGATGTAACAGAGTGTATGTCGAAGCCACTAGCTCATGTTTTCACTTTCTGATATCTCAGAATGAGTGAATGACTAAGGAACTACAGAAGGCTAAGAAAGGAGGAGAGATGGTAACAACATCCACTCAAGCTGAACTGAAGAAGGAAATACTAGATTGTTCCTTGACACAATTATGGGAGCGTTGTACTCCAAGTTTGCTACCATGCATAAGGTAGTCATCCATCTCAACGAATGGCAGAAGTGATGTGATAGAAGAGCATGTATCTTGGTGTTGGGCATGGAATCCCCCCATAACATGTTTTGGGGCTCAAATCCCAAGTTTTGGTCAAATAATGTTGTAAGGCTCCGTGAACTGCAAGTGCGGAGTGCGAAATTTATGTTGAGTCATCAATTTGTTTGCCCTAAGTTTTGTAATGTATTTTCTGCCTACCCATGGTCTGCAGACCATGGGATTGTATAAATAGAGTGAGGCTCTAAGTTGTAAAAGAGAATTGGAGATAGAGATAAAGGAATGAAGTCTAGAAGATAGAGAGCATAGAGAAAAGGTCTAATTGTCTTGGGTCATAGTATTAGGAAGAGGCACTATAGCTGAGAGCACAGAGGCCTAGTAGAGTCCGCAACTGAGTGTGCAGATCCCTGCAGCTGAGTGCGCAGGGTGAAGTTGAGTCTATAATCAAGGAAGAAGAATAATAAAGAGAAGTTTGATTCCAAATCTTGTGTATCTATTCTTGTGCTACTCCCTGTTTAAATATATTTTTTTCTTTATCTTGCGCACTTATATGAATATTGAACACTGTTAAATATAACTAGAGACATACTAATAAGCTGAAGGATCAATAGTTATTGGGTTAGTAGTAAGGACTTGGGTCATAACACGGATCGCACCTCGAGCAGCGCTACGTGAAATTAGCATTGTAGGCTGCAAGTTACTAATAGATGCGTCTAGCAACGTGCGCAAGGAAAACCTGCGAACCACTGAAAATAATTAGACATATCTAGGGTGTGGGAACCTAGTTCTAGCATCCTCCTGTTGGATACCTATACCAATAGGTTTCATATTTCATGATTGGATATCAAAGGTCCAAATATGCTCAGCTTTGACAAATGCAAAGATCTCATATTTCCCTAAGAAGGCAGTGTCTATATCAGTTTTGATAAGAATTCAATTTTTGATGGGTGGTCCAACAGTCTAATCTGGATCATGCCATGTTTTCAATTTCCATGTTGTAGTATAGAGAATGATATCTGTCCAAACTGTTTAATCTTGGCAGGTCAAGTAGCTAGGTAGAGAAACAAAGGTTCCCAACTGTTTAATCTGGGGCCTTGGAAGAAATAAGAGTTGTATTAGATAGGAGATGCAAGCAAAAAAGCCAATGAAAAGAAAAGGCATTCAGAGGGTTTGCAAGTCCAAGTGCACCCTACAAGAAGGAACAAAAAATGCTAGGAAATCTAGTTGGGTAGGTAGCTGGGGTTGCAGAAAAGTTGCCTCTTTCAAGATCAAGTTGCTGAAACATCTACAAAAAAGGCAACACACTGGTGCATGACTAATTCCCCTGTTTTCATATGTATATTACTCATAACTAACACCCTTTCCCAAGATACACAAAGCACTGAGATTTACATATTCGAAGAATTCTTATGGCTTTAAGAAGCCACATTTCTTGTGCAAAAATCTTTTCATTTTGATCTACTCCTTATTTCAATTTGTTTCTTCAAAAGGAAACTTAGTTGATCTAAGCTCCTATTCATGTGTTTCTCCATGCTAACAGCTAATTCTACTATTCTAGCTCCCTATACCCCTCTATCCCTATTATTATCATAAACACCATGGTGTATAAACCCCACAATGCATAAATATCCCCTCCCTGGCACTATAGCCATAGTATTCTACCCCTGGGGCTTGAATTGACACCTGGTCAAAGTCAAGAACCCATGACTTACCTTCTGCTCCACCTCAGGCCAGTTTCCCTACCCAAAGTGCCATTGTGCCTTGAAAAAACCTTGAAAAACTCGAAAAAACATTGAAAAACCCATAAAATTACCCCAAGGGGCGGAAAACCTTACAAAAACACCCTCCCCGCCTTTTTCTAAGGTCGGGGGTCATTCATATTTTCCTATTTTCATAAACCTGTCTAAAACCCCTTTTGTCCAAAGTTTCCGCCTTCGGAAATATTAGCACCCGAAACTTTATAAAAACCTTTGAAAAGCTTTTATTTTAATGTTAGCGGGCGGCAATACTTTAACGAGAAAAACCATTGAAAATCCACCAAAGGAGTATTTATCGCCCGGAGGGCCCCGCCGTCCACGTCTGCAGAGAAAAATATTTGTTTATTGCCCGCCTGCTCGTACATATTCTCCGTGCAGGTTGACCATCCGACTGCCGTCCGATCGCGCCCGATCCAGATCCACGGCTGAGGTTGATTTCGGGCCATCCCGACGTCCGCACGTTAAATAAAGCCGCTGCTACCGTCCGCGCAAGTCAGGCGCCCGACGACCGTCCGATCGCCCGCCTCCAGATCTACGGCTATTATGAATATCGGAAGGCCTTACGTGTCTGACAGATACCTTCCGATATCTGTCAGACGCTTACGTCAGGCCAGCGTCAGCACAGGGGCACGCGTCATCATTTGACTGCATCGGAGCGTCGCCTGACAATCCGTTCAACGTACAGGACCCCTTCCGATATGGCGACACCTGTCCCGTACACATAAGCGCCCCGCTGCCGTGCACGTCACTGCCACATCTGCTCGCCTCACCTCTCATATCGCGACATCTGTCCGCCACCTCATCGCCCCCGTGGACCTACCGCTGACCGCCACGTCACCCGATGACGTCATGATGACGTCATCCAACCCGGGTCCCCTTGATGACGTCATGCTGACGTCATCCACAAAGCGCGCCAAAAAGGGCTAAAAGCCATATTTTTGCGAATTTTTCCATTTTTTCGTAATTTTCTGAAAAATACTGTGTAAGCCCGCTGCATGCAAATTTACGACGCCAAGCCACCAGCTAACCTGCAATCTTTCTCGATGCACCCGACGCGCTGAACCAGCTGCATTCTTCAGTACAGACCTCTGTTACCAGGTATTTCGACCTCGTCCTCCTGTGAACTGGTTTTTCATAAATTTGCTGTAAAAATCGCCATTAAAAAACCGTTGAATTTGAAATTTCCACCAGCAAACCAATTACACTCTGCTCAATTAACCATTCAGAACCAAAATTTAACAGTGGAAACCTCTGAGAATTGCGTTTTCTGTTGAGAAACCTACCCTGAGTCGCGCAATCGCGGTCTCCTGTATAAACTCCTGAAACTGATAAAGGAGGCCCTCCCTCTACTCAAAACCCTTCCAAAAGGCCCAGCATTGCCATTCCGACAGCTCACCAACCCTGTCAAACTCGGTCCCCATCAGAATTTCACTGTTGCAGAGCAGCAATATATATAAAACATGGAGACCCCTGAAATACTCAATGTCACTCCTCTAAACGCTCCTCAGAGAGAGCAGGACTGGCAGGAGTTGGCAGATCTGGATTATCAGATCTCAGAAGACTCCAGAGCAGGACTCACCCCTCATCTTCAATTATTAAATGAATTCAGGGCCAAACACAGAGAAGGAACAGACATCTTGGGCATTTGGGAGTCTGCCCTGCCAATTTTCAAAATGCCTCTGGTCAGGCAGTTCCCTGACCTAATTTATCTTTGTGCCAGTCAATATGAGCCATCACATAGGGCTGTAGTCGATTACAAAGGTGAGGTTGTGTTCTATACTACTCCTCAAGCTATCAGAGACATGGTGCAGTTCGAGTCCAACAAGACAATGGTTCCCCTATCCTTGCTGGATTTAATCAACCAAGGGAACAAGACACTAATAGAGGCAGAGATCCTGAGGTTCAACCAACTATTTGTGAGCAAAATAGATACAGTGTTACATCCTCCTATCTTTGATGGGTACCTTAATCAACTTGGGCTAGACCTGGCCCACATGGTGAGCTCAGTTCTAGGATACAAATCAACAGAATATATAGAGGAAACGGTGCTGGTTATGATGTTAAAGTTTGCCCATGGGAGGACTCCTATCTGCTACAACTATGCCAAGTATATCTCAAACAAAATCCATGAGCAATTCCTACACCTGCCTAGAGAGAGGCTGTTCAGATACTCCTCATATATCTATCATCTCATCCTATATCACCAACATGAAAAATTCTCCTTTGAAATCAAAAGGACTGATGCAGCAGGTAATCCAAGATCAGTAGTATATTGGAGCTCCATCTTTCATAAAGGCTCACCTTACACCTACTGTGAGTTCATAGATGACTTCATCCATCCAGCCATGTCCCTATTCATGATAGAACCTCCTCCAAGGCTCACCGACGAAATGAAGAGGATACTGCAACTATCCTCTGCTTACAGCATAGGGGACTGGTATTTTTACCAGCATTACACAGTAATCAGGATATATGGGTGTGAGTTAAGGCCATTCAGATTACCCAGGTTTGTGCCTATGAGGCTCTTTGCCCTGGAATATTTCAGACAGTTTGCTTATGTAGATCTAGTCCATTTCTCAGGAAGGGGCAAGAAGGCCCAACTTAAAGTAAAAAACCAGCTTGGGCATATTGTGTTGAACAGAAGAGAGGGATGGAAGGAAGCAGAGAAAATGTTGGGTGGCCTTGGCTTAACACAGAGCTTCCTATGGAAACCATATGACCCTAATGGTTTCATATCCAAGAGGAGATTGAGATACAAACTCTCCAGTTATGAGCATCATAACATGATCCTCATAACAAGACATCCAAACCAGCCAAAGTGGCAGAAAAACACCTTGATAGAGCCCCTAACCCAAGAAGAACTAAATGACAGGGCTAGGAGATATTTATTGAAAATGGCTGACTTGGAGTATCCTTCTCAGGTACCTAACCTACCCAGTCCTCATACAACAGCTCCGGGTTCCTCATCTGCAACACAGGAAGGGGCAGTACAAACTTCAAAACAGGGACTGGACAAAGGAAAGGGCAAAATGGTGGAAGAAACAGAGGATCCGCAGGAACAACAGCAAGAAGGCCAACAGGGCCAGCAGGAGCAACAATCACAAAATCAGCAAGAAACTGATCAACAGGATCAGGAACAACAAAAAGGAGAAGGCCAGGCAGCCACCCAAGAAAAAACAACTAGCATGGCGCCTCCTAGACAAGATTCTAGGGTCGACCCTTCAATCCTCCGAACCCCTCTAAGGGAGGATATCAATAGGAAAAGGGATAGGGAGACACCTCTTACAGAAGGACCAGAGAAGAGGCAAAGGCTAAATCCATTTGGAGAAGAGGAAATGCAAAGCTTTGAGGCCTCTGCCAGCTCACTACAACAAGAGCAAGACAGGACAACACTTGGGGAGGTCAGCTCCTCAGGTCAAGGCAAAAGTAGAGCTGAAGGCATCAAAGACTTCTTCAGAGATGCTAAGAGGAGGAGTGAGCCACTGAAAATAAAGCTATACAATTATCTTTTGAACATGGCTCCATCAAATCAGCAGAGGCTTATGTCTGCATATGATGTACAAGAAGCTAAATTGACTTTGAGTCACTTTACTCCCACAGAGCAGCGACCTCAATCAACAGCAGACTATATAAGGACAAACCTAGAGGTCCTTGCAAAAGACATCCACCCGATGGACCAGATTGAGCTTCATAAACAAACGGGTGAGATGGTCTATGCCACCTTGGCAGATAAGACCATGGTGAACTATAGGCTGCAGAACAGCTTAAACAACACGGCATCACAGCTTGAGTTGGAAAGGGCATCCTCTCAAGCCAAGGACAACAGAATCAAGGCCCTGGAAGACATTATCATAGAATTTGGGCCTGATCCCAATGATGTCAAAGCCATCCAGGAGGTCCTTAAACTGAGGGATGCAGATGTAGTTGCCATCAAAAAGAAGATGAAAATCCCACCCACAATTCATCCACAAACAGATGAAGTTGCTCAGCAAAGAAGAGACAAGGACATCACTAACCTACTGATGACTTTGTACAAAGAACTGGTGGAGACCCAACAAAGGCTGCAAGATACTGAGAATACCTTAGAAGCAGCTACATAGAGGGGAGAACAGGGACAATCTTCTCAGCCATCCACAGAGAAAACAAACCTAGAAGAAACCCCTAAAGAGGATATCCCTCCACAGCAGGCAGCAAAAACAACTCCAGCAGGAATAGATGCAGCTACAACATCAGAGCCATCCATCACAGAAGCAGCTAAGGAGCAGGCCGAGAGCCTAGATATGCAGAAGTTAAGGCAGGAAATTCAAGTGCTGGAAGCTCAAATGACAGAGCTAAACAAGGCCAAGGAAAGCCTAGCAAAGCTAGAGGAAAAATATGATAAATCTAAGCAGAATGTGGCTGAAAGAGAAAGGGAAGTAAAAGCCCTGAAAAAGACTATTGCAGAGCTAGAAAAGCAGCTCAGTTTTGACAAAGTAACAGCAGAAATCAAGCAGGTGATATGGACTGCCATTGGACAAGCAGTCACCAACCAGTGGGAGTACATTGCTGCCATATATGAGCAGATAGGACTCATTGGCAAGGCAAAGAAAGAACTATACAGGGCAAGAAACGACCTAGGCAATATGGCAGACCTTGCCCCAAAGATGATAGAAGTCCTGAATTATAGGAATAGTTCTCAGCTGATCCAGATGGGAATTGCTAACAGAACTGAAACTATTTCCATAATTAATTAGACTACAACGATGAAGAGCCTCATTCAAACGCTGGACAGAAGGGTACATGATGTGCAAGCAGATATAACTAAGTTCCAGAATAGGTTCACAGCACTGCAGGACAAAGGGCTCCCCAGTTTAGAAGAATCAGGAAAGCTTCTCTCTTATGAGAAGTACATCAAAAGACTAAGCACCTTTTCAGCCATGCAGATTGCTGAGGCTTCTGGGTCATCTACAGCAGGCCCATTAATAGGACAAGCTCTGTTCAATAAATTAGATAATTTGTTTTTTATTAAAAACGAGGTAGCACATTTATTTGATAAACCTCCCGATTTTTATAAGTATACTGAAGCTGATGAGACCGTAGGGTCAATTTTGAAGCAGCAACTTCCTCACCCAGATAATTGGCAGGACTTGGTAAAGCTACTTTTGAATCAGGGGTGAAAAAGAAAACACTTTTGCAGCAATACAGTCAATAGTGCACTTACAGGTGGACAAAGCCACGACAGCAAGCATAGAGACGCTGAGCCAACTCAGCACAGGTACTCAGCATCAGCAACAACATCAGCAGGTACAGGTGGCAGAGTCAAGAAAGATACAGAAAATCAGAAGCTGTAAAACACTTCAATGCTTCATTTATGAAGAACAGCGCAGTTAAAGTCCGCAGTACTCAAAGAGCAAAAAGCTATTCTGACAGCATTTAAAGGCTTTTACTATCATTTATACTTGTAATAACTTCCCATCTGCTTTATCTATACAAGTGTAATAGATATTTTTCCTCTCAGATGACCTCATTCCTGAGATATTTTTGTATACAAACTTCTATATATTGCCCCTCGCGTTTGTTGAGGGGGGTTGGATTTCGGATGTAAGAAACTCTTCTGAGATATTCTCTGCAACTCTGATATTGTAAATCTTTCAGACAGTTTAATACAAAGGCAGTGGGATTTCTCCAATGATGTTTTGACTCTTGGTCTATCGATGGTGTGTGGCTCAAAGTTGCAGGATTCTTGATCATTACATGGCTCAATAAGTTTTCTTATGACTCCCTATGTTACATATGTTTCCTGTTAC